>JBCEWC010007800.1:0-20880 GCA_038996855.1 Solanum aculeatissimum | reverse complement strand
AAATGTGGTGCACAACACATCCATAAGCAAGACTCTACATAGACACGACTTTGTAGACTCCCTAGGATGACCTGCTCAGCTACTTTCAAAGTGGCCATACCTAGTCCGAAAGGCCGTCTTAGGGATGCAATTTCTCTCACCCTCTATTGGTGATACCCGGATCTCTGTCAACTTTGGAGAAGTGAGTATCCCCTTGCAATTGATCAAACAAATTATCTATCCTCAAAAGGGGATACTTATTCTTGATGGTGACCTTATTGAGTTGTTGGTAGTCGATGCACATGCGGAGTGACTCCTCCTTATTCCTTACAAATAACATCAGAGCACCTCATGGAGACCGATTAGGCCTAATAAAACCCTTCTATAACAAATCTTTCAATTGCTCTTTCAACTTCTTCAACTACAGAGGAGCCATTCTATATGGAAGGATTGAGATAGTTTGAGTATTAGATAAGAGATTTATTCCCAAGTCTATTTCCCTTTTTGGGAGGAACACTTGATAACTCATCCAAAAAGACATTGAGAGACTCATTTATAATGGGGACTGACTCGAGGGAAAGAAATTTAGAAGCAACATATTTGACTCTTACTAGATGATAGATACATCCTTTGAAAATTATTCTCTAGGATATTAGGAAAGAAATGAACTAACCCCTATATGAAGAATTGCTACCCTCTCACTCAAGAATTGTCTCATTTGAGAATTGAAACTTAACTCTATAGGTTCTATAATCGATGGAAGCACAGTAAGCATTGAACCAATCCATCTTGAGAATCACATCAAAGTATACCATAGAAATCTTGATTAAATCACATGAGACCACTTTATACAAGATAGAGACGAGATAATTTCTATAGACTCTTCAGGCAATAACGGACTTTCCTACAGGGTTACTTGCCTCATAGGGTTCATAGAAGACTTCAAAACATGCACAAAATTTATTAGCAAGAAATGGGGTTACAATATACAAGTTAGCTTTGGGATCTAAAAGTTCATATGCATCATAATAAAAAACTCTCAATATACCGGTGACAACATCCCCTTCAACCTCTTGGCAACCATGGAGAGAATAGAATCGCTTGGTCCTTTGGGCACCTTGGACTTGACCCTTTTGGCCTTGGGGCCTCACACCATCACTTCTACAAACTTTGGCAAGGTGGTCGGGCTTCCCACAAGTGAAGAAAGCATTGGACCCAACGAAGCATTCTTCCTTTTGGAGTCTTCCACACTTGGATCAATTTGACTTTGGGTCTTAGGAGAAACCCCCTTATCTTTAGTAGTCTGGGGAAGAGTATTGGTGGATTCTTGTCCACCACGCCTTTGGACACCTTGGAACTTATGGCCATTGCTCCTTTGGTGAGAATAGTTCGCACCATCAACACGAGCTCTCTTGAACTCCCTTGCCCTCTCTCGGAGCTTCTCCTCATTAATTTGCTCTGCATAAGTCATCAAGTGGGATATGTCTGTCTCCTTGACTAACATGTCCATCTTACATTCCTTGGAGACTAACTCGGAGACACTGGAGATAAAGTTTCTCATAGGAACCCTCGAATCCGCAACTATAAAGGGAGCACACTTGGAAATCTTGGTAAATTTGAGGGAAACTCTCTCACATTCATCGTCCCTTGCTTAAGATTGATAAATTCTTTGACCTTTGCCTCCCTAAGCTCAATTAGGAAGAATCGGTCCAAGAAAGCATACTTGAACTTTTCCCATCCGATAGGACCCACTTCTTGGCCCCTTTCATTTGCCCATTGTTCAAACTAACTCTTCGCTACCCCTTTAAGTTGGTAGACCACCAACTCGACTTTCTCCTTCGAAGGGATACCCATTACCAAAACTACTCGGTAGGCTTCTCCAATGAACTCAATAGGGTCCTCCTCTAACTTGGTGCCATAAAATTCCAGTGGGTTCATCCATATGAAGTCATGCACTTTAGTGGTCGAAGTTGGTACTTGGGGAGGAACTACTGTCTCCTGGTTGTCTTGATTGGCCAATGTTTATGCTAACAAAGTAAAAACAGCTCGAAACTTTGCATGAGATACCCCATCATCTTATTAGAGAGGTGGAACTTATTGTTCGGGTGTGCCTCTTTGGTAGGGAGCTCTCCTTGGCGGCATGATATATAAATAAGAAGAAGATCTCCATTAGTTATTAGAATACCTTATCAAACTCTGAAGGCATGACATGAATAAGAAGAAAGGGAAGACTTTCCTAAACCGTCTCATAGCCTCTCACTCAAGATAGTGGTGCGCTTCATAACCTTGAATGAGACTCTACTTAACCAGATATGCATTGATATTCGAGGAACATTTTAAAACTTTGTGCTCTGATACCAAGTTTATAACGACCCGACCTAGGGGCCTAGTTTTCATATGAAAAATAAGATACCTGAAGGCACCTCACCAAATCTATCTTAAGTATTCATAGGTATTCCATTAAAACATATGTAGAAAAATAAGGGGAAAGGGACTATGGGCCTTTTTAAAGTGATGAAGCAACATTAAAAACAACAACATGATAACTAACATACTTTTGTCCATAATCTATACTAACTACATATTACCTAAAGGAACCGGTAATGGTTGGTTTCTATCAAATAAAAAACACTCCAATATTTAACAACATAGGAAGTGAAATCCTCAAAAGAGCCATAAATACATCATCTCAAAATAAATACAAATTGGAATGAAAAATAGTAGAGTCCCAAACTAAGGGCTCACCAATAAAAGTACTAGTCTAGAGCGTCAACAACTAGCCATGAGCCTGTGGAGGAGTACCTGTCCCTACATGGTTAAATCATACAGGCAAAATATGCATTAGTACTTTTGAAATGTACTAAGTATGTGAGATGCAATACAATGCATGAAATAGTAATGCCATTACTCATAAGTAAAACATATGTATAAAATAGATAGGATTAGTGTAAGCTCATGCATGAATAAAGAACATGGCTCAATATGGATGAAAGTAAATGCATGAGAACACATAAGTATGAAATCATATTATAGAGTCATACTTTTGGGAGAAAATTTTAATCGATATATAAGACCATGTGAGCTACTACATGGAATCCAATGAATTTCCTCCATTGGAAAAAGGCCAATGAACTTCTTTCATTGGGAAAAGGGGAATTACTTGCCAAGTTAGATACCCAAAACTTAGTAACTTCACAATTGCATCTTCAAGGAATATTATGGTTTCCATAGATTCACTAGCTAGCCTAGCCTACAAGGGCTACTATGGTGGCACATAGTTAGGGACAATAAGATTTGTCTTTAATGGGTCATGCCTCAACTAACAGAATGACTCCCAATCTCAAGTCCACTCGGTGCTTGGTTATCCCATAGAATCTTTAAAACATAACTTAGAATCATAAACTCTTTTGAAAGCACATAAAACATCCCACACTTTATCATTCTCAAAACTCATCATTGGGGTCATCATCAATAACTTAAAAGCATGAATATACCTGGTAAACTATCATAAGACATTGTTAATATGATTTAACAACATATAGTAACATGAAATCATCATAAGCATGCATAATATCTTAAAGGAACTTTAAGAAAAGATAAAATACTTAAAAGAGGATTTTATGGTTGGAAGGATAACCATGAATAAAACTCACATACCTTAGGAACCTTAGGAAGAATGAATTTGTTGCTGGTAGAGAAAATCCCTTTGAAACCATAGCCTCATTAGCTTGTTCTTAAGAGGGTAGTGCCTTAGAGAAATTTGAGAGTTGAAAGAATGAAGGGAAGAATAGGGTCTTAGGGATTTAAGGCTGGTTTAAGGTCCTTTGTTTTCCTAAAAAATGATATAGTTTAGAAATAGGAATTGCAAAATTGACCAAACTACCCCTCATAAAAACTGTCGAATATCAACCTATGAAATCCCATTTATGGGTCGTAGATTGTTCCATCGACCATAGGTCCTACTCGTCTTATAACTCTCTCCAAAATCCCTAAAACTATTTTATTAGACTCAAAACCACAAAACCTTCTTACGAGCCATACATGGACTTATGGGTCTTGGTTGGACTAGTAAAATCCTTCCACACTTAGTCATTTTTCTTATTTCTTGGTCTCGTACCACGAAGCACTCTACAGGTTATACAAGGATTTACTGGTAGTGTTGGTAACATGTAAGTCACTTTCTAACAAATCCAAATTTCCTTCATGTCTGATGGCCCTATCCACAAACCTTTCCATGGACTATCGTCTTTTCTACTGGCCATCACTTGCTCCGTGAGTTACCCCATACTTCGAAACTTTTTTCCTTTTTTGAAGTTCATGTTTAAGTACTACACTTATGGGCCGTATGTCCACCTAAGGGCCGTAAATTACCTCTATGAACTTGACTGTAGGTCATTTTTTAGGCTATCGTTCTACACTCTTATGCTCCTAAACTGGGGGTCATTACAGTGTGGGAGAAACCACGAGGGATTTCAATGCCCCATTGATCATTCTACGAGAAGTAGAATAGGGTTGTGGATGGGGCTTCATAAACTAAATTTTAGAAGTTTGGAAAAGTTGAACAGGGTAAAACCTATAGTACGGTTCGTGGTTGGGTTTATAACTCGTAATTGTAGTCGTGGACTGTGTTCTGACAGTTTTAATAAAGAGAAGTTTTCATCCATTTTCTATATCCTAGGCCTAAAACTATGTCATTTTTAAATATTTTGCCTCCCATATTAGACCCTAAACCCTTCCATTCACTCTATTCTTAATTTTCTCAAGATTCTCTAAGGCAAGAACTCCCATGGCAAAGCCAAGGATTAGGGTTTCTTCCAAGAACTTCTTCCTTAAACTTTTTTAAGCCTTTCTTTAAGGTATTAATTAGGTATGTGAGTTTGATTTGTAGGTTTCTTTCATCTACAAAGTTCTTTAATGATTTCCTTTACCTTTTCTTTAAGTTCTTGAAAATTATGAGTTTTTTTAGTATGATTTAAATGACATTTATTTACATGTATTTTTCCTTTAACAATGTGATGTGATAATATACCATGATTCCCTACTATTATCAAGTTGATTATTATGATCTCATTATCTAGGGTTTTTCATTAATGATGTGGGCTGTTTAATCTTTGTTTTAAAGTTATGTATTTTATCATGTTCATGCATTATTCTCTTGATCATGTGATTTTAAGTTATTGCATAGACACACTAAGTTCATGATGAGTTTTGCATGATGTTAAGGATAAGAGATAAAAGTAAGTTCTAAAGTTATGAATGATGTCAAATATGTAAGCACGTTACAAATCCCAATGATGTCTATGATGGGCCCTCAATGTGAAATATTGATTCTCACTTGAGTGGCTTATGAATTATTGAGCTACTCCCATACATTGCTACCTATGGTTCTAAGTTATATTACATAACTACACCAATATTTTAAAGTATTCTGTGAGATTGACTTAACACCGAATGAGGCATTGAGGTGGGGTTTGATAATGGAACCTTAGAAGCAACCTCTTGTCCCATTAACTATGTGCCACCATAGGAGCCCTTGTACGCTAAGACTAGTGGATCCACAATAGCTATATTACACTAAGATATGCTTGCATAAGTTGATAGAGTTTCACCCGACAAGTGGGCTGTCCATGCCAAAGTACGGGGGTTATGTTTGATTCTATATAGTAGGTCACATGGTCTTATATATCAGTTACAATCTTCTCTCACAAGTTACAGATTTATGTTTATGTTGCTTTAAACTTGATTCACATATTACATTGATATTTACTTCATATTGAGTGTTATTCTTTGACTATGGTCTAGCATGTTTTTGAACGATGACATTACAATTTCATGCTTTGAGACTTCTAAATTTTATGAATGATGACATTAATATTTCATGCATGATGGAATTATAATTTTATGTTTGCATCGCATCTCACACTCTTAGTACATTCCAATGTACTAACACATATTTTGCCTGCATGATGTCACAATAAAGGGACCAGTGCTCCACCTCCTCCACGGGCACTTGGCTAGCTTTTGACGATCAAGACTAGTAGGTATGGTGAGCCCTTAGTTCAAGATTTCACCCTTTTTCATGCTTTGTACCTATGAGACATTATGTAGTTTGGGTTATTATTGGAGACTTTTACTTTCTATCTTGTTTTCATGACTTTTTTATTTGAGGGGAACCTAAGTATGTCATAGCCCTCACTAAGTCATATGTAGTTGGTATGTTTGGATGTGATGTTTAACATTGACTCTCTTCCATATTTTCAAATGATTGAATGTTTTTCTTAGTCCCTTTCCGCACTTTAAATTTTTCATTATGTGATGACATTCAAACATGCTTCTTTTATAAAATATGGATGATTGTTAGCAATATATTTACCCAACTAAGAGTGAGGTCGATCCCTCAGGGAATAGATTGAAATAACTCTACTAGTGATCCTATCTCAGTCTTTGGTTCTACTTCCAGACAACAAACAATACAAGAAAGTAAAAATAGAGGGGGGGGGGAGCGGGTTGAACTAAGTAAGATCCTAACTACAATTATGATTGCCAATTCAAACTAGGGCTAAGACAGTTTGATAAAAGACTAGGATTGCGATTCCCGTGACATGTAACTTAGTAAGCATTTAACGTAGGTAATATTAGTTATTATATTTCATGCAAAATCTAGCGAGTTAGGTAACATCTAGTTCACATCCTATTCCTTTGTCGAGAATTTCATTCATCTCTTCTCGGTCTCAGAATGTGTGCATTACTAACCCTTGCTCTTGATCTCAGAGAACTATTACCTGCCAGTCTCAAGTGCTTAGACGAAGTTTGTCACCTTAGAATTTCTGTTGTGATATGCTTTTCTAATCACTACCTCCCTCCCGTGAAAGCAATGAATATGGATAGGTTCTTAATGTATGCAATCATCAAGAAAGACTTTTACATGAAGAACATCACAATACGTGCAACACAAATCCCAATAAAATCCTAAGTTTTGCCTACTTTGTTAAAACGTCATGGTTCCCACAACTCTAGTTGTGGGTTTAATTAATTGAATTGGAATTCATGTTCAAATCACTTAAAAGTAAGAACAAATCAATTCTTGAATAACACGAACAAATGGTAATAAAAAACGTAATTTATCCTTCGAACAATCACCAAACTCGCAAGTAGAAGTAGTAGCCTTTTGCAATCTGTCCAACACATTTTGAAGGTGATATTTACTGGAAAATTAATATTTTGCGAATATAGTTGCATCCCAAAAACATGGGCTACAATGTGTATTAAAATCATATTAAAACAAACCTTATATAGTACTTAAAACCTAAGCCTAAAACTAGAAGGAAAAGTTATCCTAAACAAACTAGGAATTGGAACTTTTCTGGATGAAGTACTCTTTCACAACACTGAGCAATACCCATGGTCAGTTTCACATTCCATAAAACCTCTTTTGGTGTCATCCTTGGTCTCTAACTTGTTCTCATCAACCTCCTCTTCATGGACACCTTCACGACTCGTGGAAGGCATCCGTGATCATTGCCTTTGCGATAGGAAATTATTCACTGCTTTGGTGCCTCTCATGAGCACCTTCACAGATTGTGGAGTGCACCTTGAGTCATTCAAGGGCTCGTGGTAAGGCCCTTGGACATGTACCTAGAAGTCTCCACCTGGACGGAACAGTCCATGATTCGCAAGCACACCACGGGTCTTGAACCCCCTTGTCATGTGCTTCTTTGCTCCTTTTTGTTCCTCGTTGTCTCTAATATCCTAGAACATTTTGGATACTGATTCACCATGACTTTTCACCTTCATATTGGTGTCACAACTTATCATTGACAATATCAAATTCCCAACATAACATTTCACTTCACTTCTCCCCAAAGTGTCTCAATTGTTTTCCGAGATGGTTTGACCTTTATGGACGTTAGCTTTGTTTCTGTTTTCTTATTGTTTTCCAGCATCACACTTCTAACAAAAAGTCATTATGGTGTGTACAAGCTCATCCACAAGCAACTCCTTATAAGTTCAAGTCAATTTTCACCTCAATTTAGCCCAAATTTCGTCAATCCAATGAAATTTTCATTTTCCTACAAGATCAACATAAAACACATATCAAACTAACAAATGTGCTTAATAACTCACAACAATCCTATGTTTTAAGCATTGTAAAAGTCATATTTTATGACTTATCAACACCCTCAACTTAAGAGTCATTGCTTATCCTCAAGCGATGACTTTAAAACAAAACTCAATGACACACAAATATAAGTATTAAACTAGAAGTATATAACGACTTCACAATCATCAAACTCATGCCCAAAAAGTAAATTTGCAATGTACTCGCACCCTAACTAACTTACAAAGATCAAGTTAAGCATCATATTATACACAGTTGACAAAGTAAACCAAATACAAATGACTCAGTTTGTTTACAACCAAATAGTGCAAGGATAGTTCCCTCACTACAATGAAGTCTCTCACATAGTATATTCATGCAAAGCAAAGACTGGAATATAGACACTCACACTAACAAAGGATATTCGATCAGTACACAAGTAAAAACCATATGCTTGACCTTATTTTCACCACTTTGACTCTCGAATGGCCTTTTTAGGATCACATTATGACTTTCTGGCTTGTAACGTTAGCTCGAGCTAAAGTAGGGTACATTTAGGGTAACAATGACTATTTTGCCTCTCCAAGACACTACTTTGTCTTAGCCATGTACTTCCAGTCCCCAAACTCTTTTTGTCCCTATATTCTCACTTTCTTTGCTCTTGGGAGTGTTTATCTTTTTCATTCACTCTTTTTCTTTCTTTTCTTTGTTCACTTTTTTTGGTTTACTCATGGTCACACCCCTATCTTTTATTTTTCTTTCATCACTTGAATCTTTTCATACCTTAACTTTTCTGTTTTTCCTACAAAGCCACCTTTAACTTACACTTTTGTCCTGGGTTGAGGTGCACAATGTCTTTTAAAGGACCAAGGACACATAACCCACCCTTAACTTAGGATTTTAGCCTGTGATAAGGGTCACAATTTCCTTAGAGATCAGGGAAAAAGTACAAATCTGCAGATAGACAAGGAAGATGAGTTGGGTGATCACAAAGAAAAAGGGTTTATTTAGGCTCAACTTTTGGTTCTAAGGTACAATTTCATTTGGTTGGTCTATTTTAGGTTAAGTGACTTAAAAAAAAATGGTCTAAGATCCTGTCCCAATCCAATCATTCAATCATTTTAGTAGGACTAACTAGGTAAGTTCTAGTTTACAAGTGGATTAATCAAATTAGACAAATAAGTTCACACACATATGACACATCTCCTATACTATTCAATACTAACCAACACAATCATTCTTCATTCATCAAGATGCCAACTAGACAATGTGTACAATGATTTACAAGGATCAACATAAGTTAGTTACATTGGGATGCATGCACATACAAGAGTTTTAAAAAAATTTAAATTGGGGCATTTTTCACAAAAGTCATGGGTTACTATAGACTCCTACAAATACTTGTATTTGCACAAACAAAACAACCTAAACATGCTAGTTCTACTAGATAATATACCTTCAGGGAAAAGAAATGTGGCAAGACAAACTCCTCAAGGTTTAGGATGCCTACTCCTACCAAAATTTTATGCATTGTCCCCAATGCATGTCAAACCAAAGTATAAAACAAGGGAAGTGATCATACCCGTGATGCCATGGGCATCAATAGAAGTCTATCTGACTACTCAAACTTCATCAAGTATCCTCATGGGTAGCCTCCCAAGAAATACCTAATTTATTATTGCGGCATGACATGCCCAAAGCTACAATCATGTTTCATTTCAAGGATTCTGAAGAGTGTCATTGAGTAGTGTACTACTCTTCCTCTGATTCACTACTACTGAAAGTTGGCCCATTTTCTGCTCCAAGTGTTTGATGGAGGTTAAGTGTGACTCAACCACCTAATTTATTCTTAACACATCACTCCTCATCTCTTTGATGCCAACTTCAGTTGAATCTACCTTTTGGAGTACCTTCATAACCATCTCTTCCAACCTTGAGTTGCTTGACCTTATTCCAGCCCTATCTCTATTTCTGGGATGTACATAAGCACTACTTTGATCAGTTTATAGTTGTCTCTTTGCTGCCAGTTTCCTAGATCATGGTTTTCTCCTCTATCATAGTACTCATCACATTGATAGTTCTGATCTTGATTCCCAGAGTTGTAAGTCGTGAAACCCCTTAACTGTTCAAGAACTTGGAATCTTTATGAAAGTCAAAGGCATGATCATCATAAATATTAGCATTTGTGTAACACCTCCCAATGAGGCTCAAAAATACCCTATGATGTATTTCTTGAGTATCTTAAAATCCGTGCATTATTTTATAAATCTGACTTCATATTCTTTTTTAGGAGGCAAAATATTGTAGGAAGAGAGTCACCTTCTATTTTTAGGTCACCCGTATTGAAAAATATTTTTTGATAAAATTACACAAACCAATATGGTCCGCGATAGAGGCCCATTATACCTCTGTTCCCCCATAGGTGAAAAAACTTTGAACTTCATTTCTTGCCAGGAAAGTTAGTTGGGACCTATCGCAACACCTTTATATACGGGAATCCTAAAAAATTCTTTTATTTTTAGACCTAAAACTCTTTCTAAAACTCTCAAATCCTCTCAAACTTCTCTCTAAAATCCTCCATCAAGTTCTCTATAATTTCTTGGGGATCAAATCTCCTCCCTTGAAGACAAAGTTTCCAAAAGGATTTCTCAAAGTTCTTCAAGTTTCAAGGATCAAAAGGTATATGGTTTTTTTCATTCATGGACTCTTTCACCCATGAAGTCCCAAAACCTAATTTACTAAATCCTCCAAGTTTTAATGTTGATTTCTTATGAGTTATTCCTAACTACTTCTATTAAGCATGAATTATGAAAAACAATTCTTGATCTATTGCATAAAATTGCATAAGTTAATTTCAAGGGTTTTTAATTATGAAGTTATTTTATGATTATCAAAGCTATGAGAGTTATGATACCATGCGTTACTATGAAAATGATGCTTTTTTGAGATGAACTACATGATTCTGTGCCAAAAGTTCAAAGATGATATGCATGATTTTGGTGGATTATCTAAGAATGATTTAAATTGATTATTTTAATTACAATTATGTATAATCCTCTTGAGTTAAATGATTTAAAGTTTGCATGCATGAGCCCACTCAATTGTCATATCAATGATTTTCAAAGGGGGATTTGATCTCCAAAGATGAGGATTCAATTAAAAAGTTATGAAAGCTATGAAAGTTAAAGTTATGGTGTTTTGAATCCCTCAAAGTTAAAGATGGTGAAGGGAAAACCTCACCAAAAGATGGATCCTTACACATTGGATCCAAGTTAAGATGAGCTACTCTATATATTTATGATGATGATGTTATGCTTTTAAGCTTATAAGTAATTATGATTATGTATATATTTCAAATGTATTTTGTGGAAATGACTTAGAACCGAGTGGGGAATTGTTGTTGGATTTAGTAAGGAACTCCTAGTAGCAACACTTTTATATCCTTAACTATGTGCCACCATAGGAGCCCTTGTAGGCTAAGCTAGGCTAGTGGATCCACGTAAGCCATATTATTTATAAAAGATGCAATTGCAAAGTTATCAAAGTTTTGGAGCTCTACCTTGACAAGTAGATTCCCTTTCTCCCAATGAAAGGAGTTTATTGGCTTTTTCCTAATGGAAGGAGTGCATTGGTCTTTTTCCAATGGAAGGTGTTCATTAGATTCCATGTAGTAAATTACATGGTTTATGTTAGTTACGGTCTTCTCCCATATAGTATGATGTAAAGAAGTTATATTTTATTTTTCATGCAAAGTTTCCATTAAAGCATTATCATGTATGTCATATTGAGCTTAAAGTTTATTGTATATGATTATGCATCTTGCTTATGAAGCTTATTATCTATTGTTTCATTGCATCCCACATACTAGTACATCAAGTACTAACACATACTTTTTTCCCACATAATCTAACCATGTAGGGATTGGAGTTCCTATTCATCCTTCTTCACGTGACTAGCCTAGTTCGTGAAGATCATTGTGTGGTGAGTCCTCCATCTCAAGGACAGTATCCAATTTCTATCTTGCTTATGTTGAGACTTTATTTCATTTTTACTTAGTACTTTGAGGGTGAGCCCAGGACTTGTCTTGGCCCCGTCCTACTTATGTTTTAGAGATGTTGTTGGATACTATGATACTATATACCTATTATGGGATGTTGAACTTTTATGGAGACTTATCCTTTAGTCCTTGTCCTCTATGTGATGCTATTTGATGTTGTTAATATTGATGGAAATTGATGAAATTCCTAAGTCCCTACTTCCCATAGCTTGAGTCATACTTACCCTCCCATTAATAATTGATTTCCATATGATTCATGAAAATTCTATTCACTTATCCCCATAGTGTGAGTCCAAAGCCCTTATTTGCTTAGAATTATTTGTTGATGCTTGTTTTATATTCTGCAACCAAGGATGTGCAAACAACATGCTAAATGGCTTGTTTGGGTTACCCTTGGTTTACCATTTTCCATGTTGCACCTAGGTCCTAGGCTCAAGTCGTGATAATTATCTACAACCTTGACCTTTTCAAGCCCTCCAGTCAATAATTGTTTGGTTAGTAAGTCCATCTGGGTCTTGATGTGAGCCATGCCCTAGTCTCACTCCTCTTATCTCCACTTCTGCTCTGCTGACTTCTCAAAGATGAACCTAGTGCTATATGAATCTCTTGTGTACCATGCCTGATTATTCTTTGAGAATTGATCTTGAATTGATGTGGCATCTTAGAACATCCTTACCATGAATGACCCTCTATAGGTTGCATCAACAACTAGTTTAGTAACAAACTTACAAAATCCATAAAATGTGTCTTTCAGATGTTCATCTATAAAGTTATGATTTGCACACTACTTTAGTTTCTATCTAAACCTCTCCCAAGTCTTATGTAGGGCCTTTGACGGTTTCTACTTGTGAGCATTTATTTCATCCTTGAGTGTCGACTTTTGAGATGGTGACATGAAACTCTCCAAAAAATATTCTTTTAACTCCCTCCAGAAGGTGATAGAATCGCATGGCAACTCATTGAGCCACTTCATTGCCTCCCTAGATAGAGACAATGGAAACAAAGGTAGGTGAATGGCTTGTTGACTCACCCTGAGAATCTATAATGATTTGCATATGGTAATGAAATTTATCAAGTGTGGATTTGCATCTTCATTAGCTGCTCCATTGTATAACCCTTTCAGATTCAACATCTGTAGCATAGTTCTTGTGATCATGAACTTTACCCTATGAGGAAGTGGGGGAAGTACTATAGCACTAGTAGGATCGACCACCATCTAAGTCGTCATCATCATCATTATATGCTAAATTAAAAGGTCTCTGATCTTTTCCTCACAGTGCTAAATGATGTGGTGGTGGAGGTATAAATCCCTCATTTAATACATTTCTGCCATCGTTATCTGAGGGTGGATTGTCACCTAGATCTCTTACTCTTTGTGCCTCACGATCACTTGCATTCATCCTCCTTATATATCTTACCTGCTCAGGGTCGTAGGGAATCAGTGATGCACCCTTACTCCAGGTGTTTGGTATACAAAACCTATTCCCTATAACAAAACAATCAAAAATAAAAAGTAAAATCAGGCATTATAACTATAACTGAGAATAAAAAACTAGTAGATTACTTCAAAGATGTATACACCAGCAACAGTGCCATTTTTGATAACATTCAAACATATTACTTTTATATAATATAGACTATCATTAAAAATAAATTTATCCAACTAAGAGTCAGGGTCGATCCCTTAGGGATAGGATGAAACAACTTTACTAGTGATCCTATTTTTATTGTTGGTTCTACTTCTAGAAAACAAACAATAAGAGAAAGTAAAAATGGGGGGAGGGGTTTGAACTAAGTAAGATCCTAATTACAATTATGACTGTAAATTCAAACTAGGGCTTAGGTAATTTGATAAAAGACTAGGCTTGCGGTCCCCGTGACAAATAACTTAGTAAGTATTTTACATAGGTAATATTATTCATTGTATTGCATGAAAAATCTAGCGAGGTAGGTAACATCCAGTTCATCTCCTGGTCTTTCGTAGAGTATTTCATTCATCTCCTCCTAGTCGCAAAATGTGTGCATTACTAACCCTCACTCTGGATCTCAGAGAACTATCACCTCCCGGTCTCAAGTGCTTAGACAAAATTGTCACCTTCGAATTTTTATTGTGATATCCTTTTCCTAATCACTATCTTCCTCCTGGGAAAGCAATATGGGAAGGTTCTTAAAGCATGCACTTATCAAGAAAGACTTTTAGACGAAGACCATCATAATATGTGCAACACAAATCCCAATAAAACCATAAGTTTTGCCTACTTTATAAAAACGTCATGGTTCCCACAACCCTAGTTGTGGGTTTATTTAATTGAAATTAAAAGAATTGAAATAAAAATCATGCTGTAATTCATGTTTAAATCACTTACAAGTAAGAACAAATCAATTCTTGAATTACACAAACAAATGGGAATCAAAAACGTAATTTATCCTTTAAACAATCACAAAACTTGCTACTAGAAGTAGCAACCTTTTTCAATCTGTCTGGCATGTTTTGATGGTGAAATTTACTGGAAAAAATAATATTTTGAGTGTGTAGTTGCAGCCCCAAAATGTGGGATACGATGTGTCTTAAAATAGTAATAAAATAAGCCTTATATAGTACTTAAAACATAAGCCTAAAACTAAAACAAACTAGGAATTGGAACTTTTACGAGTCGAAGTACTCTTTCACAACACTGACCACGATCGTGGTTAGTTTCACGTTCCATCAAACCTATCCTTGTGTCATCCTTGTCCTCAAACTTTATCATATCAATCACCTCTTCATGGATACCTTTACAACTCGTGAAAAGGTCCACGAGTCGTGGAAGGCATCCATGATCATTGCCTTTGCAATTGGAAATTGTTCACTGCCTTGGTGCCTTTCACGAGCACCTTTACGACTCATGGAGTGTACCACGAGTTGTGAAAGGTCTTGTGGTTAGTCTCTTGGCCATGAACCTGGAAGCCTCTACCTGGACGGAATAGTCCATGACCCACCAAGCACATCATGGGTCGTGAACCCCTTCGTGGTGTGCTTCCTTGCTCCTTTTTGTTCCACATTGTCTCTAATACTTTTGGAACATTTTTGCTACTGCTTTACCACGAATTTTCACCTTCATATTGGTGTCATAACTGATCATGGACAACATCAAATTCCTAACATAATATCTTCACTTCACTTCTCCGCAAAGTGTCTTAATTGTTCTTCGAGATGGCTTGATATTTATTCATTTTAGCTTTGTTGCTATTTTCTTGTTATTTTCCAGCCTCACACTTCTACCAAATAGTCATAATATTGTGTCCAAGGTAATCCACAAGTGGCTCCTTTTAAGTTCAATCAATTTTCACCTCAATTTATCCCAAAGTACGCCAATCCATTGAAATCTTCATTTTCCTACAAGATTAACATAAAAGGCATATCAAACTAACAAAAGCACTTAAGAACTCATAATAATCCAATGTTTTAAGTGTTGTAAAAGCCATTTTTGCGCAACTTATCACTATGTTTATTAATTACCTATGCATGCTCGATGAATGCTAAGAGGCTTGGGTGAGGTACCTTCGAGTTCCCCACTTGCCATGCTGTGACTAGGCCCTAGGCTTGGATCCTGACAAACTTTGTATGAGAGCACTTGGTTTGAATTATTACTTGGATTTCCAATATATCATGTTGATTAAAGTCTTGTTCATAGTTGTGAAGAACACCACAATCATGAATGAGAGGCTATGAGGCGTTTAGGAAAACTTTCTCTTTTTCATAATTCATGTCGTGCCTTTAGAGTTGTCCAAGGCTTTCCATTATTTAAAAATATTTCCTTTGTTATTTCTAGATCATGCCATCGAGAAGAGCTCCTTCACAAGGGGAGGTTAATGAAGACCAAGCCCCTACAGTGAAACAAGATGAGGGAGTCACACAAGCAGAGTTCTAAGATGCTTTTACAATGTTAATCCAAGTTTTGACCAACTAAGCTTATCGAGAGGTTACACTTCCTCCCCATGCACCTTCATCAGTGACAAGGGTCAAGGAATTTATGAGAATGAATCCACTGGAGTACCATGGTTCTAAAGTTGATGGAGACTTGGTGGAATTCATTGATTAGGCATATAGGATCGTAGACATCATGGGGTGCAATAGAAAGTGAAGGTAAAGTTGGTGGCCTATCAACTTAACGGTGTGGTGAAGGTTTGGTATGATCAATGGGCGATGAAAAAGGTGAAGGAGCTGGCCAAATAGAATGGGAAGAGTTCAAAGGTGTATTCTTAGATATGTTTTACCATTGGAGCTAAGGGATGAAAAGGTACAAGAGTTCATTGATCATAGGCGTATTAATACGCCTAATTGGCCAAAACTACCCATATACAAAACTTAGTCCAAGGATAAATCATTAAGGTTTAAGTGTTTTTTGTGTGAATTAATGTATTTTGCTAATTCAAGGTCAAGTGCGCCTGTTGGTTGTGTTATTGCAAGTTTCTAACAGAATATGCACGTCTGGAATCACATCCGAAAAAGAAGAAGAACATAGTCAAAGCGTCAAGTCAAAATTTAGTCAATTCAGCAAAAATGTGCATGTCCACATCGTGGACCTGGGGAGAAAGCTGAGCAAACAAAGGTCTTGGAGAAAAAGGCGTGAAGCAAAAAATCATGGGAAGTCTGCATTGCAGACTTGTTTAAGGAAAATAAAAATCTGCCCAATCAGCATTAAATGACAAAAGGCAGTCAAAACAACCCAATCCGCATCGGGGACTGAAGTAACACGAGAGCAAAAGCGAGATACAAAATTTTTTGGTTTATATTCATTTAGAAAACATCATATAAGGCAGTTTTTGAATCGGGGAAAAAGAAGAACGACTAAGAACACCTTCCAAGGTTTAATTTTGGTCAGTTACTACTTTAATTCTTCATTGTGAATGTTGGTTAGTTTTGTTATGTTGTTTCTGACAAGGATGTGTGGCTGATCTTCCCAAATTCTGAGTTGGTATCCAGAGACAATGTTCTAGCTTTTAAGTTTTGCATATTATGTAAAGGTTTCCATCAGATTACTCGTATATTGCTTTTATCCATGCTTTTTAGCTTGATCAACTAAGAGGTAAATAAGTTGTCTGTCCTGAATTTGAGAGACATTGGGATGGATAGAACACAGTAATATAAGTAGCTTGTTCAATTAGGAAACTAGTTTGATTCGTGTAAGGGAGACTTGTGACAACTACCCTTACACCTTGCTAGGTTCAGATGTAGGAAGATAATGTTAAAGCATCCGTATTGATCTGTCTATCCCCACTAAATGATGTAGTTAGACAGTCAATAGGGGTAGGCTGGTAGAGACGTGCAACCCAATTTAGGTATTTTCAACCCTGCAAATCAGTAATCAGGAAACCCAATATAAGTGCAAGCATTGAGTCTAGAACTGTGTCAATAAGGTTACTAGCCCAGAATCGTACTTAAATTGATAATCCCATCAAAAGTAGTTGTTATTAGTAGTTATAATTAGTTATTTAAATTCCATTTATAACTCTCAAATCTTTTCAGAAAGGACTCTCTCACATAACCTTTGGTCTGAAATTAAAGTCTGGTTTGAGTCCCATGGGTTCGATATCTGACTCCTAATAAGGTCCATTATATTACTTGTATACACCACGTACACTTGTGTGTGCTAGGGAAGCAACAAGTTTCTGGCGCCATTGACAGGGACTCAAATTGATAGTATAGTTGATTTTCTGAGGTGTTGTGTTTTGTGAGTTAACTATGTTTGATCTTAGTCGTTCTTAGTGTATAGGTATTTAGTGGGATACACTAGAAGAACCTAACTCATGCTTTAGACAGTGTCGAAGAAGAGCCGGTGTATTGTATCCCATCCTACCAATTATACTCGTTGAGCAGGAGGATCTCAAGGACAATAAAAAAGAGGTGGAACTTGTGAACGAACAGATGGTAGAAAGGAATCCTGTACCAGCAGGTCAGGTTAGACTAGTCTGAGACATGGAAATTCCACACACTACTAATGTGACCAGTTATTTTCAAAAATAGAGCCCGATGGTAATTTGGAGCTCAATCAGAACATGGTTCAATTGTTGCATTCCACCAGGTAGTTCACAGGGCTGCCATATAAGGACCCGCAGGTTCATCTCCAAAACTTCTTGGATATTGATGACACTTTCATCCCAACTGGGGTGAACAGAGACTATGTGTGGATGACTTTGTTTCCCTTTTCACAACTGGGGGGAAGTAAGAAGGTGTCTACAAATTGAGCCACCCAACTCAATCACTACCTGGGATGACTTGGCCAGGAAGGTTTTGACCAAATTCTTCTCCTCAGGAAAACAACCAAACTCACAAGTGAGATTTTGAGTTTCAGACAAAGGACAGGCGAGAATATTTACCATGCTTGGGACAGGTTCCATACTCTCCTCATTAACTATCCCCATCATTGTCAGGCTAATGAGGTATTGGTTCATACCTTCATTGAGGGTTTGTGTAACAACCTGCAAATTTTGAAAATGTTATCGATGCATAGTTCACTGATTTCAATCTTAGTTGGTATGGTTTATGGTTGTCATGTGTCCCCTTTATCAAGCCATGGTTAAAGAGATTCCATTGGTTGAGTTTTACATGTGAACTATTGAGAGGGTTGACTTTAACTGTTCATATCTCTTGGACTAAGAAGAACTGGGTAGTCCATGACCTATCAAATTTACTCTCTTTGAGTTATATTTTGAACGCACTTGATTTCACTTCATTTAGAGTTCAAATGAAGAAGTTTTGACCTTTTTGTGAGACTGCCTGTACAAGGATTTTCTTGAAACTTTACTAAGGCATGGCACCACGGGACCCTCATACAGGCCGTGTACCGTTAGACGATCCATAGAGAGGGTCGATCTGACCTCCCACATGGTGGGGTGAAGTGTTTCATGATGGTCTCGATTTGAGGATTGGTTCTAAGTATAAGGTTAGCGTCCTGGAATTTCACGTCAATGAGATGGAGGCCTTCACGGGTCATGTAACACTTGATAGTCCATATGGCCTTCCATGGGAGTGAGTCTAGCCATGGATTTTGGCCAAGTGCAGGACCACGGACCCGTGTACGGTCTGTGTGACCATGTACAGTCTGTGTGAGCCTCTGTATGGGCGTAGGAGTGAAATTTTTCTCAATATGGAATTACCATCTCGGAACTTCATCAGCGTGATTTTTTCTAAGTGTTTTCTTATGGACAGGTTCATGGTCTATGAAGCCTCTCACGATCTGTATGACTGACCATCTACACGACCTTTGACAATATATTTTTAGGCTCATTCATTAACAATTTAATTTTAAATGTGGATTTCATTATGATTTAAGAATGAATCTATCTTATTATTATGATTTAAATGTTGAACTCCATTACCCATGTTATTCCATCATCATTCATGGTATTTGCATTCATGAGCATGAATTTTATGAAGCTTATGATATGGGCAAAGTCCTAAAGATATTTATGACTATGTTTTCAAGCAAAGAATGGGTATGACTAAGTTGTGGTCACACTATGTCTATGGTATGACTCTTTGAGAAAATAATGGGTGTTTACGCCATATGTATATGTTAAAGAAGCATAGGATTAAAGATAGAGGTGGGGTGGACTATCTCCAAGGGTCCATACTCTTTTCTCATACCAATGTAAAGAATGAAGTTATTCCTATGCATGAAAGTATGCCATGAAGAATGATTTGGCTTTTTAGCCACATATGCATGAATGTATGTCATGAAGAATGATTTGACTTTTTAGTCACGTATGTATGAAAGTATGTCATGAAGAATGATTTGGCTTTTTAGCCACGTATGCATGAAAGAATTCCATGAAGAATGATTTGACTTTTTAGTCATATATGCATGAAAATATATCATGAAGAATGATTTGACTTTTTAGTTACGTATACGTGAAAGTAAAGAAAGTGATTTGGCCTTTAAGCCTAATTATGCATGGTTATGATTTCAAAGGTACTTATCCTCTTTTCCAAAAACATGTATATGTATACGTATTCTTGTGGGATGATGGCTTAGCACTGAGGGATTGGAGACGGGGTGGATTATCTCCAAGGGTCCATACTCCTTTCAGTCAAACTATGTGCCAAACATAGGTTCATGTTTATGCCTCTTATAAGATGATTATGTTAAGAATGGATCTACCTTTAGAAAGTAGGTCACCTCTTTATTCGGTATGGGATAGATGACGGAGTTCCAAGTAATAGCTCACTTGGACTTATGTCGGTTGAGGTCCCATCCCTATTATGTTTAAATGACTATGCAGGCATGCATCATGGACTTCACAACATATTGTTATTGTATCCTTTCTTATATTCTTCTTTCTATATATGTGCCCTTTTCATCTAAAATTGGTTTACAGGTTGTTCGTGTCATGTGCATTGTATGCCTGTATACTAGGTACATTCTAATGTACTAATACATACTCTTTTGCCTACATGATCTAACTATGTAGGGACCAGAGACTACATCTATCTACCACTTGACGATTAGCTTAGATCTTTAAGTATTACTTGTGGTGAGTCCTATGTTCCAAGGACAATACCCACCATCCATCTAGATCTTATATTATGTTGATTATTTCTTTACTTTGAGGGTGAGCCAAGTACATGTCTTGGCCCCAACCTTAATCTAGACTAGAGACATTGTTGGACACTATGAAGTTCTTCATACGAGTATGTTATGTGTATACTTGAGATGCTATGGTTAAGTATTATGTATGGATGTGATGATTATGCTTATGCTAT
>JBCEWC010007799.1:0-20880 GCA_038996855.1 Solanum aculeatissimum | reverse complement strand
ATGTAGCAAGATTACCACTTTACCCCTATTAATTAGGTAAATAAATTAGGGGTAAAAAGTTTTAGGGGTCTAATTTGATAAATAAATTAGGGGTAGAATAGGCAAAAACAATTTATCTTATCTTGAATTCTAAAAATTGACAAGTAAAAATGAAAATCAAATTAGAAAATTTTTGACATCTAATTATGAACGGAGAGAGTATATGCATAATTTATGTATAATACGCATACAATCATATATAATCAGCGAATAATTTTTATTTTATATCGACTAGAAAAAGTAAATTGTGAATCTACCTTTGCTATTTGTGTAACGATTCCACAAGAAACCAAATAACAGACATTATTATGGAGTAACAAATTTAGGTATAGTAAAGGAAGCTGAATAAATAATCCTTTCCTACTATTATTTCATTTTTTTAAGAAAATAAAAAGTCGAAAAAATATTTTAATAAGTAAAAGATAATGAATTACGTCTTTTTCAGGCGGAATAAGATGGACCAAATTAATTGAGTGGACAGCTTAAAATAAGATTATTATTATCATAATTATTATTATAGAAAGAAAGTGACTTGTAATACCTTTATAATATGCTATAATTTAAATTAAATGTTGATGATGATCTAACTCGATAGGTCATTTTTTGCAAGGCTGTCCACAGTTCAACAAAAATTGCAAAAATTATTTGTGTCGGGCATTTTTCATTCTTCTCAGTTCTTGTCATTTTTCTTAACAAGTTCATAATTCGTTTTTTACGTTATCTTCTTCCAAGAAATCGCTAGATAATTTACTCGAAAATTTAAAATTTATAATAACAATTGTGTCATGAGTTATTCTTATTAAGTATCAAATAAAAAAAAGACATTTAATTTTTACGTAAGTATACATCATTATTGATCCTCAACATATATATTATGGTATATATATGTTCTAATTTGTTTATAATTATTTGTCTAAGCTAAGATCAATTTTTTGTAAATAATAAAAGATTAACATAGCCAAAATTCAAATCAAATCATAGAAGAAGAAAAAATAATAATTTAATATTTGATATACAAATATATATTATTTTTGGAACAATTTCAATTTATTTTTTTTATCGTATTCTTTTTATTCAAGAAGGTTGACCTCCCTCGTGTCACGGAGCAAATGTTTTATTTTTCAAATCAGCATTATCAAAGAATTGCCAGAAATCATCTTTATCTGGAAAATAAAATAAAATTCTCAATGAATTCAATTTTTTCTAGATAATCAAATTAAGTTTTAAGTTGGTTAGATCAATCAATTTTTAAAAAGAAAATTGTAAATTATATTTGCAACTCACACATGAATTTGGAGATTGGTGGAGCCTATTATATATTGTATATTTTTTGCTTTAGAGCGGGTATATATTCTCTCATTTTGACATTAGAAAATCAAAAGAACTTTAAAAAAAAATTTAGCAATTTGATAATGAAAAATATATTTTATGTACATATATTTAATATTATTCAGACCGTAATTAATCATGTGGGACTTTACACTCTATCTCTGCTAGTATACGTCTAGAATTGGAGAACGGAAGCAGATGACAATACAAGTCAAAATCCAATCAGGTACACCATAGACAGACTAGCTTTAATTTCACCATGAGAAAATAAACTTTTGAACTAATAACTAACTCTAATCGAAAACCAGCTCAATATATAAGTTAGGAATGTATAAATTTAAATATATAAATTAATATAAAAAAACATATATAATAATATAAACACACACATACTTTCCTTATCCTTCCTTTTTATGTATACATGAATCTAAACGTTATTAAATAATTTATTTTGTCCATTATTGAGCTATTTATACGAAATATCAAATCTGTCTGTATTTCTTTTTTTCAATAAATAAATTAATTAATTAAGCAGCATTTTTTTTCTACAATTTTCTTGTACTATACTGAATATTACACATTTATTAAAAAATTAGGAAACTTCTTGGAAGCGTCAGGAATAAGAACAAAAAAATAATCAAATATTTGGGATTCTGCTCATACTTTTAGAAATGACTTTTATCTTTTTATTCTTTTTATAAAATAAGAGCAGCTTTATTAATATTAATAGAAAAATAATAATAAAATGAGAAAAAGTAAAAAGAGGAAAGAACAATCAGATTTTGCCAGTTTGATTTTCCTTTATGTAAACCTAACTTAACAGAAATAACTGTACTATGAGGAAAAATAAATATTACTTTATTTTATAAATAAGATAAAGGTAAGTATTTTATTTAATTAAATATTTTAGAGTAAAAGTATAAATTAAAGAAACGTAAAGTAGGATCCATTTTGGAATTAAGAGTAGACTGTTAGTAAATTAAATTCATAGATATACAGCAGATCTTAGTGGGTCAACTACTTTAATCTTCTAAATTTGACCTCTAATTTACAAATATTTATAAATTAATTCTACTTGGTGAGTTACCACTTGAAAATTAAATAATATAATATAATTTTAATTCTGTGTGAAGTTTTGAGAAAACTCATATAAATTTGAATTAGTTATATTTGACTTATGAATGAACGAGATATAATTAAATCGTTAACGTATAATTTTTTGGGGGGCTATTTTAATATGATAAATTGATGGCTAAAGCAAAACTAGCTAACGAAGAGTTGATGGAGTGATAGGATGATCAAAATTACTGTTCTCAAATATAAAAAAATTCATAAGGTCGATCATCTTCATTTGTCCAAATTGCAACGAATTATAATAATAATTTCAAAGGATATTATTAATTACCTCCAATAACAAAGCGTGATGTATTTTCTAATATACTAAAATAAGGAAAAATCCTTTGATTGTGACATGACTCTTAACCAAATTAATTTAAAATTAATTAGCTAAAACGTACTCTCAAACATCATCTAATTAATTAGCTATATCATATATATTAGATATATATGGTATGATTAAAACACACACACCTTACTAATAATAATAAAAATTCATCGTGAATTCTAGTTAATAACTTATCGACAATAATTTATTTATATAATTTACGTATATTTTATTTATCTTGAATATATTATTATTATATCGATAACAGTTTATTGAAATAAAGTTAATATTACTAGAATCATATCAAAAAAAGGGACGATAAAATTGAAGATGACACTTTTTTTTTCATTTTGTTTTTTGCAAATTGGGCTAAACATGACGTATATTTTAATAAAATTGGCTTAAATTAGCTGTATAACATTAATTACGTCTGACATTAATTATAATACCTAAGAGCTAAGACTGTGATAGTAGAGATTAAGTAAAATAAAATAAATACATAAGTACGTAACCTTGACAAATGACAATGGCGGCAATAATTATATCTTGTATATATAAGACTAACTAATATTAAAAAGAATTACTAAATTAAAATAAAAACGAAGAGGAAAAAAAAAAGAGTTTCGTTTTTTTATTGAAAGTTGACTAATTTTATTATATTTAGTTTGTTTGATGAAAAGGAATAAATGAATTTATTTATTTTTGAAGGTTTGAGTTCAATCAAACTGTTAAAAGTTATTGAGATTAATATTAGAAGACTGAAAAATAAATTTGAATTATTTGAAACAAAAATTTGTTGCTCAAATTTTACATAATAATTTTATGGAGATCCATCAAAATGATTTTAACAGCGAAATTATTTTTGTATTTTTTTTTAAAGAAATGAGGTCATAATTTAAATGATTACATTAAAGATATTTATTTGTGCAAATTACACGTTTAATATTAAAAATCATCATTGTGACCACCAAAGAAAAGAAAAGTGAAAATCACTATTAGCAAAAGAGCCATCATTGACCTCGTAAAATAGATCTTAAGTTAGTGATGGATTATGGTGAAATAATTAAAATTCCTTTCTTAATTAGAAATTTGGATTAGAATTTTAAAAATGAAAAAAAAAATATTGAGTGCATTATTTCAAAAAATATATCCTGCAATGCGCAAATTGATTTTTTAAAAGGCAGGGTTGGGACTCGTCTCGAGCTCACCTTAGGGCGGGCTCTAGCAAAACGCTTTAAAACTCATATGTGTGACTTAGTTCTATGAGACTTATACTTTAGGCGTTCGACTTTACATCCTAAGCACGTTCAACACTTGAGATGCATCTAACATATCTTATGCAAAATAATGTGTTTAAATTCTTTAGTTAACATTGTTGACTCTCGTAATTCTTTAACAAATGAATAATACTTGATGAATTTTTTGTCTCTAGAAATAAGAGGATTGAGAATAACTCAAATAACAAGACGTAGTATCACATATTTACTATCTTGTAACACCGTAGGGGTAATTATTAATTAACATTTCTTTAAAAAAAAACACATAGACACATTTTACATTCATTAATCATTGATTTTCATATTTTTTTCATATGCCTCAAATTAAAATTATCATTTTTTTTAATTATTTCACTATTTTAAAGTAATATTATTTTTATTCATGATGAAGTAATATTTTTTCTTATAATACTAATAAATTTTATTGATTATTTTCTTTTAGGGAGAAAAATTGCATAGTATGATAGTAATAAATTTTTAGAAATAATGATTGTTTTGTTATTTGAAAGTTAAGATATTAGAGTTGATTTGCGTTCAAAAAAATAATTCATATATTAATTTTGTGTATTAATGATACTTTATTTAGTATTTTTTGCATTAGTTATTCTATTGTGCATTGAGGTGTGTATTAATAATACATGAAAATCTACAGTATTAATAATGCAAAGAATTTTAATGCATGCATTAACATAATTAAAGATACAATTGACTATCAAAACCGTTTTCATATCCTTTCCACCGTATTTGTAGAGGATATGTTTTTTAAAGAAAATTATGCAATACATGTTATTTTTAATACACCAAATTAAACCAAATATTGCATAAGAAATAACTCAAAATAACTAATGCTATTATTACTAATACACTATATTCGGTATTATTCTAATACATCCTATCAAACAACATTGTATACTATACAAAAAGGAAGCTGCTAATATCTCAAGGCTATTATCCGATATTTGATATCTACATTGAAGCATATATTAAAAAAAATAATAGATCCTAGGTTTAATTGGCACATAAGCATCATTACCACTAATCACATTTTAGTACATAAAGCTTCTTGCTTTCGTGTAGGAGAACTAACTTAAGATTAGCTTAAAGTAATAATTACTTTCACCAATTAAGTAAACATGTTCACACATGTACTATGTACTTGCTAGTCAAAATGTTATAATCTTTATAAAGTCACTTTAGTTGGGTGGTAATTATGATCAAGATTACTTCCACTAATTTACCAAAACCACATTTAAAGGGTAGAATTCTTACCACGTTTACAAGTGATAGTCATAATCATGGTAAATTGCACTAGCTAAACCTTTATGGTTTTATCTTCTTATCACTTCATTTACTTAGTAGAGTAGTAAAATTGTTTATTTCACCACTAACGTGAGTGGTTAGATCAATAGATATCTTTTGTTTTTTTGCCTTTTCATTTTTGATCAGATTCGAATTTTAAGAATGGAAGAACTTTAGTGAGAACGTGGTCAGAGGTCATGAAGTTCGTATATTTATACAAATTTGTTAAAACTCAGTTATTTTGGTGCAAATCGTGTGTTTGTGCTAAAGAAAACTATAGTTTATTAAGAACTCACTAAATTTCTTTTTTCATTAGGTCTTATATGTTGCTAATCTGAATTAATTTGATTACTAATTCTAATTAGATTTGCAAAAGTACACATAATTAGCTTCTCTTCTAATTAGATTTCCCAAAGTACACATGATTAACATCTCTGACATGTCAACATTAATGTGATTTACTAACCCTAATGTTTAATAGATTCCTTACAGGACAATTTGTATTAAAATAGGGGACACCATAATATTGTTTTCTAATTAATTAGTGATACAAATTTGTGATTAAGTTGGTAAACAACTCAGCAATGTTGCATTTCAACAAAACAAATCACTAATTAAGAAATAAATGCAATTGCAATTTACGACCAAATATTGGCATTATCCTATGGTTCAATTATAATATGTTAAACTAAATATTTTTTTTAATTCCATTATATGCCAAAAAATTCTAGTAAAGGTTCCTAGAATGTTTATAAAGTATCTGATTCTTTTTTTTATGTATAAAAATAATAAATATTTGGAACTATTCATGTCTATCTTCCAATGACTTTTTAAGTGCTAGGAGACAAAAAATAAATATAAATGAGTTAATTATTTTAATTAAATAATGCAAAGAGTTTTAAGTAATATTATTATAATATAATGACGTTTGTTCTTTTGACTAATAAGTTGGCAAAAAGAATCAAGCAAGAAGAACGACATTATATATTTATTTATTTTCTCCTTGGGATTTTCTAATTGAAATGTACAAAAGATATATTTTGATAATAATTATAATAAAGCTCCATAGCTTGTTGTAATTAGAAAGCAAAAGATACATTGAACTAGATTTCTTTTAAGCAAAAATTCGATGAAAGATAAAGTAACGATTTGAAATTTATGAATTTAAAATTTTATTTTTTAAAATTATTAATTTTTACATATTCAACAAAAAATTTATTATAAATTCGGACATTTCTAATCGTCTTATACTGTGAACTAGTTAAAAGGTCAATTGATTTTGTCTATCTTTATGTTTTAATTTTATTTTTTTTTTATATAAAATTTGAAATAACATATAAAAAGATCTTCACAAGATTATTTTCTTATGTTTAAATTCCAAAGAACTCAATTGACCCATTTCTTAAACTTTATAAACTAATTGATGTTTGTTTGGAATGGAAATTTTCATTTATCACTTGAATATATTAAATTTAACAACTTAAACTAATTATTCTAATAGTAGTAATAACTAATAAGTATTTTTTCTAAAATAAATTGGAAAAATAACAAGTTAATCAGTTGATGTATGTACATTTGATAAATTTTTAACTAACATATAGTACACTGTAATATATACTATACTATAGTATTTTTTAATGTAATTTTTATTAAAAATATTCTTTTTTTAAAAGCACAAGAATCCATAAATAGCCGGCCTCCAGCCTGCCACCACGTGTACAGAATGAACAAAGTTTCTCGAAGACTACGTATAAGGTACACTCTCTCCTTGCATGGGTAACTTACATAATTTGAATCGTAGAATATGATGAGATATTTTTTAGCGAAATTTATATTGTATTTGCTTGATTATGTTAATTTATATTGTTAATTTGAAGTAAATTTATACTATGATTAAGTATAATATTAATTATAATATGTTAAATTGGATCAAATAATATGAAACGCGAGAATAAATATTTACCAAGTGATTCAAATGTGTGTTGACTTCGTGGGCCGTCTGATTTTGATCATTAATGAACACGAAGAGGACACTGTTTTACAAGTTGTCACCACGTGTCAATTAAACATCATACTTTCAAAAATATATATTCAAGCTAAAAGTATTTCAAAAATAACTCTTTATTTTTATAAAATGATAATAAATCTACGTAGATTTATTTTCTCTATTTTTATTGAATATATTATTATTATGATCGTGATTTGATAAGAAAATTGATTTGAAACGAATAACTTCAATGTTGCAAATCGTTGTTAAGAAGATAAACAAATATAATGTTTTTTTAATAAAATTAAAAGATAAGCTTTGACTAAACTTGTTTAAAAAACTAATTTTATTGTTCCAAAAGTGTACAATAATTTTCTTTAAATTTGCTTTCAATAAATACGTATTCATCCAATGTATGTGTTTATTAATTTTTGTACGTTAAAAATGATCTGGTCCAGGGAAAATGAAAGTGACTAATACGACGTCACTTCATTCTTCTTCACCGACGCTCTCTTTAAATCAATAAAGCAAAAACACGTACTGTACAAAAAACAAGCTGCTAATCTCACAGCCCTATTCTTTACTTTTAATCTCAAACCTCACCTACTTTCCAAGTGGACTTCTCCGCTGATGCTTGATACTTATATTAAAATTAAATTATTTAAATTCATACGATATAAGATTCATTTAGAAATAACATTCTTATTAAGAATTTTTCACATTTACTGTATTTGTGATTAAATATAAGATAATCTTATCTAATATATCATATTCTTTTTTAATGATATTTTTAATTTTACTTTGATCTTTCATAGATTTTAAAATAGCTAGGTATAATTTAGCTTCTATTTTATTATAAATTTTAAGGTTATATTTGAATATGTATTTTATTTGAAAGCTTTTGTGAGTGAAATATTGAATTTCGAAAGTTTGATCTAAGTTAATTTCATAGGACATAAAATGTTTTACTATTCAAAATTTATGATTAAATTATAGAGAGTAAATTTTTTAATATAATAAAGAAATGATTGTGATGTTAAATAGACAATA
Source organism: Solanum aculeatissimum (assembly GCA_038996855.1). NCBI lineage: Eukaryota > Viridiplantae > Streptophyta > Magnoliopsida > Solanales > Solanaceae > Solanum > Solanum aculeatissimum. Next base: position 12,455 of record JBCEWC010007799.1, on the reverse strand, counting down.
CGAACATGTTATTTTAGCACAAAATCTAAAAAGCATAGCCATCAAATCCACACTTTCTCATCCTTCCTATAAAAATCCGCCATTTTTATCATTTCTTCGAAGCTCAAAATCGCCATTAAAGTTCACTTTCAAACCATGAAATTATCATCTTAAAAGGCCCCCGTTTTAATCTTTTCTTCTTCCGGAGCTTAGTGGTTTTCAAGGGAAAAAATGGTTTCACTTGAAGATTCTCATTCTCATAATAGTGTTTCTAATAATACCCATTTTGGCCAATCACGGCCTTATTACTACACCCCACCGTCGTCTTCCATCAAAATCAACCGTTCAATGGGTCGTTCTATGAGAACTATCCGGTCAACTATTTTCCGTTCTGATTGCTCCGGTTCTGAACATTCCGGCACGATTTCTGAGAACATGACAGATTCCGTCATCGATATTCGTCTTAATGAGCTCGCGAAGAAGCCTCCGGTGAATAACAAAGATTCTTCTTCTTCTTCCGGTGAAGATTATCTACAACTTTCTCAAGCTTTCAGTGATTTCTCAGCTTGTAGTAGTGATATCTCCGGCGAGTTACAGCGATTGGCTAGTGTTCCTCCTTCAGATCCGACCCAGAACCCGAATGCTCAGCCCCAACCCGAGCCCGAACCCTGTTTTGGGTTTCTAGAAAGGGAAAAATTTTCAACGGAGATAATCGAGAGTATCTCGCCGGAGGATCTTCAACCGACGGTGAAACTCTGCGTTGACAGTTTGTATTCTTCTTCTGTTGCAGTGAAAAGATCAGCGGCAGCTAAATTAAGACTATTAGCGAAGAATCGAGCTGATAATCGGGCGTTAATCGGAGAATCCGGTGCGATTCCGGCTCTTATACCACTTCTCCGGTGTACGGATCCATGGACACAAGAACACGCAGTTACAGCTCTTTTAAATCTTTCACTTCACGAGCCAAACAAGGCGTTAATCACTTCCTCCGGCGCTATCAAATCGTTGATTTACGTTCTGAAAACGGGGACCGACACGTCGAAACAGAACGCTGCTTGTGGGTTGTTAAGCTTAGCTTTGGTTGATGAAAACAAGCTTTCAATTGGTGCTTGTGGTGCTATTCCACCATTAGTATGTTTACTTATAAATGGAACAAATAGAGGGAAAAAAGATGCATTAACAACTCTTTATAAGCTTTGTTCAGTGAAACTGAATAAAGAAAGAGCTGTTAATGCTGGTGCAGTAAAGCCACTTGTTGGACTTGTTGGTGAACAAGGGAATGGTTTAGCAGAAAAGGCTATGGTTGTGTTGAGTTTGTTAACTGGGATTGATTCAGGGAAAGAAGCAATTGTTGAAGAAGGTGGAATTGCTGCACTTGTTGAAGCTATTGAAGATAGTTCTGATAAAGGAAGAGAATTTGCTGTGTTGACATTGTTGCAGCTTTGTATGGATAGTGTTAGAAATAGAGGGCTTCTTGTTAGAGAAGGTGGAATTCCTCCTCTTGTTGCCTTGTCTCAGAATGGTACTGCTAAAGCTAAACACAAGGTGAGTCTTTGAATTCTTGATACACCATCTTCATAAATATTGCCGCCCTCGTGTTAGATCCTTCAAAAGTGAACTACTTTTGGAGGATTGTTTGAATAATATAGTATTGTTTACTCATGTTCTTGAAATAGAAACAATAATCTTGGTCAATTTTTAGCTCTTAATAGTAGTAGTAGTTGTTGTATTGTTTAAAAGACTCAACTTTTATGGCATTAGTAATTTAGTGTTACTCCTGGTAAGGAACCAATAGTATCTTTCAGATTATTACTAGTGATTTGTCATGAATGTTGCTAACTAGTGCCAGTAGTTAACTAAAGGGTTAAAGTTTGGATTAAAGATTGAATTTTTAATGGCTACAAATGGCAACTTTGAACTAGCATAATCATAAACATGTCATGTGGTATGTCCCAAATAATTTGATATACGAGTTTTGGAAGATGGGGCTTGGAGGGAGGGGGGATGTCCAAGAAATGAAGAAAGACTGAAAGTGAAATTTTGTAGATTAGAGTTGTATGGTATGATACCCTCTCTTGATCGCACTTGTGGGTTGCTACTTGTTGCAGTGACGTATGGAACAAAAACTGCTGTAATATTGCTTTCAATTGACACTGATGTTATAGTCTGCATATGCATTTTTGGTCCAAAGAATTGAAAGTTGTATTATTCTGATACTATTCTTATTATGGAAAGACCTTAATGTTTTGGTTTTTTCTTCTTTCTGCAGGCAGAAACACTATTGGGATACTTGAGAGAACCAAGACAAGAAGCTTCAAGTTCAACTCCTTAGAGTGAAAAACTGTAGTTTTAGACTGGTATTTCTACTGTAATGGTTTTGTTCTGTATATAGGAACATGTGTTTTGAAGAGTTTGTACAGTATTCTATTAGAAATTTGGGAGTAAGACTGATGTCAGATAATAATAAATAAAAAAAAATATATGGGAAGCTAGTGAGGAATATCTGACCTTATTTTTGACTAGGTATTTAGAGGAGGGGTTCTTGATCTCCCTCTTGAATTATTAACTGGTGCTGGGGTTTTTGGGAGCAGATGGTTGTTTGCCTAGAGTTTTTTTGGTTTTCCTTTTGGTTTGGTGAGAATTTGGGTTATTATCCTCTAGTTTTGTTTGTGAGGTCCAAGTTCTTTCTGAAGGTTTTTACTAATTTTCTTGATTTTTAGTGTGTAAAGCAACTAGCATAGTATGCTAGTAATTTGTTTTTCCCCTCTTCTTGTATATGAATATATATATATATATATATATATATATATATATATTGTAGTGTATGGAGCAACATATTTTAGATTCATGTATTTTGATTCTTGTTATTATATGTTGGTTATTGTGTTTCGATTATCATATTATTTTGTTATTACTATTTTTCTTTTTGGGATTGCTTTGAATGTTCTTTTTGAGCTGTTTATCGGAAACAACTTTCCCACATTTGAGGTAGGGGTAAGATGTGCATTGATCATTTTTGAACTCTACTTTATAGGACTACAATGGTTGTGATGTTTTTTGTATTGAACAACATATTTGGTCATTTGTGAGATATTTTCATGATTTGTGAACATCAAAACTTTGAAGAATTTTGTGGCTTTCTCTATGCAACTTGTGAGCATCAGATCCTTGTGTTCCCCACTTGGTGTTAATAGAAGTTGTACCAACCCCCACCCCCAGACTTTGTAGCATTCTTATTGAAATTGTCCACCTAGATTTTCTTACAGAGTTTGAGATTTGAAGTGCTACATTGAAGCTTTGATATAAAGAAATTCTTGATGGGGGAGGCTTCTTGTTTGAAAAACATTATGCACTGTCAATTCAAATTTGTCAAGTCAGTATATTTAGAACATGAGATCATTATTAAAGAATAAAGAAGTTTCTGTGCTCATTTTTGTCTATATCCTATGTCATTGAGTGACTTTTAGCTGGCAAGGTTTGCTTAGAATTTAGTCAATTGAGGTGGATTCATATGAGTTGGTTAACCAACCATTTTTTGATCCTCCCTCCCTTGACCCCTTTATTCATGCATATTTTTTTAAAATAATCGTGATGTTTGAATTAACTTATAATATTTTTATCATAGTTGAAATTTAAATTGAAGATATCATAATTTTTAACTTAATTCATCGATCATTACGTCACACGAAACATACTTTTTTTACCTATGCAGTTCTTGAAACACTCTTAAATTTTTATCTAAACTCTATTGAACCCCTTCTTTAATCAATATGTGACTTTTTGAGTATTCTTCTCCACCCCCCATACCCCACCTCACCCCCACCCTTTATGTGCTATGTGGTCCTCCCTTATAATTCCTCTTTTTTGAAATCATTATTTTTTTTTTGTCTAAGTTTTGGCATGCTCTGATCTGAAACTGTTAGCTGATAAAGTCTCTGAAATGACATGGACCTCTCCTTTCAGTCCTAAGTATTATTAAGATAACTATAACAACTAGCACATTTCAAATCCCAAACAAGTTATGATCGACTGTTTTGTTACTTTACTACTATAAACAAGTGTCCATGCCTTGATAGTGCATAGAAATGCAAATGACAAGCTAGAGTAACTAGATACAACCAAGAGATTTTATCTTCATAGGTTTTATAGTAATTTCTAATGTCATTGAGAGGTATGGGGGAGCTTATAAGATGGAAAAAATGAAGATGTTGTAAGAAGTGTAGGGTAGGGTCCTGTGAAGAAAGGGTTTTAGTGCATGCACAGAGATTTTATATATGATGAATAATAATGGCAACCACCAAACCCCACAACAGATTACCTTGTTTGGTAAAAAATAGTAGACATTGTCCCTTTTTGTGAAATGCATTAGCTGGCTCAACACAAACAGCTTGTCATTTGTCTTGATGTTTGGAATTGGGATGGGTCATTATTTCCCTCCTATATCTTTCAATTTTTCTCTCAATTATTTAACAGGATAATACCCTTATCCTATACTAATAGGCTTTTGTGTGATGTGATGAGTTTTCAGCTTATTGACAATATGACACGTGTTAGGAGGTTGTGAAAGTCACATATTAAGATAGTAAGGTTGTGAAAGTCACACATAGTTGAGCATTGTTTTACTTTTGTACAGTATAGACTCGGTGACAGTTTGATGTAGGTGCCCGTTTCTCCGTTTATACCACCATTCCTTGTTTTTTTTTTTAATGTTATGTAATATTTTCCCTATTATTTGCTAATTGATGTGCATTACTTAAGTCGAGAGTCTTTCATTAATCATCTCTCTACCTCTACAAAGGTAGAGAGATTATATTGAATGTATTATTGTTATTATGATAAGCTTTTGCATAATTGTCCAATTTGTGGAATGTTGATTAGGTGAAACCACTCCATTTAGTTCCATATACGCGATGCGAATTCAGATTAGTAAATATTATAAAGTGGCTATATGCAAAATGCTACCATTTTATCTAAAATCCGGCCCAAAATTAAGGCATGAGCTTGGGCAAATTTTTGGCCCATCTAAATAAAAACCAAAATATTATTAACTCTCTGATTATCTTACACTATCACTATATAAAACAGCAAACTAAATTATCAGAAATTTTCACTTAAGCTTATATTTTTCTTCATCATCAAATTACCAGTAATAAACGTCACACTAATTATGATTATGGACTAAATTAATCTTTAGCTCGTATCGGCTTTTTCGTCCCTTTTCCTGCGAAATAATTTTGGTTTATAGCCCTTCTCAAGCATTTTTTCAACTTCCTCAAATTGCAAGCCTTTTGTTTCTGGCACCACCAAGTATATAGCTATTAAGCCAATTGTTGAAAATCCAGCAAATAGAAGGAATGTACCAGCTGAACCAATTGCCTCGGTTAACGTCAAGAACGTCTCACTGACGATAAGATTGGACACCCAATTGGAGACAGCTGCAATCCCACCACCAATGCCTCTGTATCTTAAGGGGTATATCTCAGAGTTAACGATCCACGGGGCTGTTCCCATTCCAGGAGAGTAGGATATGATGTACAATCCGAGAAGCATCACTGCAAAGAAACCAAACTTGCTAGGACAACCTTTTGTGAACCATTCACGTTTCTCCGATCGACATAAACCTTTAACGTTGTCATTTAGAGCCAAGCATGCACCGGGATGATACTGATATATCACAGAAAGTGTTACTATCAGTATCAATAGTAGATACGCGGAGGTAAAAAAAAGTCAAGCTGAAAAACCTATGCAATTAGCAACAACAACGACAAATCCAGTGCAGACCTTACCCCCACCTCGAGAAGGTAGAGAGGTTGTTTACAATAGATCCTTGGTTGAACGAAGGATGAATAGCAATGCAATTAGCAGGTAACCAAAATGCAAGATTTAGTGTAAGCAGTATCGGGCTATTGTGACAACTTCACTTGTTCAAACCTTTGCTTCATGTTTCAAAGAAAGATTTACTTCGAATATTTTCAAGCATTGACATATCGGATATGGATTCAATAATGAAATGGAAACAGATAATAACTTTAATGTATACTGAGAGAATCAACAAAAACTTACTTTGTTGTTTCCATTAGAGCAGAAAGCACAATCTGAGGAAGCCTGCAAGCATCTCATACAATTCCAGGACGACGCACCTGGAGCATTTAGAAATGCCGAGCAAGTGGAATTTGATCCGAAGTGATTGGATTCGAAAGCACTAATTTGAGGGGAGTGTAAAGAAGCTTGCATGAAGAGCACGGACAATACCACTAGGCACGTTATAATACCGAACATGGAGACAATCATCAACCTCCTCCTTCCGTACCTATCGACAAAACACATACTGATAATGGAACCCACAGCATTGAGACCGGATGTTATGAGTGAGAGAGCTAAAGCTGTCTTGTTAGAAGCAAATCCAGCCAGTTGCACAATGGTAGGACTGTAGTACATGACTGTGTTGATTCCGACGAATTGCTGTGCCACCTGGACCGTGATACCAGCATAGAGACCCCGACGAACAATAGTGTTTTTCCAAGCACTTTTGACTTTTGAAAAGATACCACCCCCAAGGAACTCTTCATCAGCCTTCTCTACTTCAATGGAAGCCTCCAATGCTTTCATCTCGTCTTCGACTTCATGAGCAGGATAAATCTTCTCTAAGATAGCCCTAGCTTCTTCTTTCTTGTCCTGCAGAAAAGGTCAACGGGACATGGACGATTAATCATGGCAATAACGATAGAATCTACTAATCAAACACGACTTCAAAATTTCAGCTTAAACGAGAGAAACTTAAAGAGGCGATAGGCTTACTGCTCTATATAACCATCGAGGTGACTCGGGCAGAGACAGCATTAGGATAAATTGAACAAAAGCAGGAACACTAGCTACACCAAGCATCCATCGCCAAGTCCCTTTGGTCTAAACACAATACATCAAAATCAGTTAAAACATCCCGAAAAAGGGACATTTCAAATGGACTTAAAAACTGCAAAAGAGATTCAACTTGTATCATTACCTTTGTAAATGCTAAGTTGATAAGATAAGAGAGAAACTGTCCTCCCGTAATTAGCAGACCATTCGTGCTAACTAAAGCTCCTCTGATCCGAGCCGGGGAAGCTTCTGATATATAAAGAGGAGAAGTCATAGAAGCCATTCCAACTCCTAAACCAACAAGTACTCTTCCAATAATTATCACCCAAGGTGCCGGGGCAACTGCCATGACAATCGAACCAATAAAGAACAAGATATCTGCTAAAAGAATCGATTTTCTCCGACCATACTTGTCATTCAACCAACCACCAAATCCTGCCCCGATAATCGCCCCTGCAACAGCCATGCTTACTATGGTTTCCTACATAGTTATGAAGAACAGTCTGAGTTATTTCATTTTCACAATACAAAAAAATTGATTTAACATATAAGTTAGTGTAAATTACTTACTTGCAACCAAGTATGCTTATCAACAGATTTGAAGTCATCTCGAATATAAAGCAATGCACCAGATATCACACCTTATTACCAAAAAGAAAAAGCATTTAGCCAAAATTTAAAACAAGAGATGATAAACTGTAAAAATACTACAATCAACAACGATTTATTGATAAAAGTCAGTATCTACAACATAGAGTTGAACAACGCAGAGCTACAGTCCGTGAAGTGTGTATAGTTGACCACTCATATGTCAAAATCTCTTCTCATATAGATATGTATTAAATCTCAAACACTTCCAGTGAAATTCTGAAGTTCGACACTGGTTGAAAGAAAGTCAGTAAGCAAGTAGTCTTTTAACAGTATCATAACGAAACACCCCACGAAGGGTGACCGAATGACCACCCATTGGCAGAATACTACATTCTGTATATACGTCAAATATCACTTTTATATACTAAATCTTGAACACCATTAGCAAAATTTTCCACTTTAGTAACAACAAAGTACTAAAAAGAGTTGTCTTTTACCAGTATCATAACCAAACAGCAGTCCTCCTATACCAGCAGAAAAGGCGAGACGCATGATGTAAGGCGTTTTCCATGAAGTTTTCCAACATTCTGTAAACTCCGTCTTAGCGGCTTTGTGAGGACCACCCTCCATAGTTTTCTGCTGTACTCAAAATAATTCACAAGAGAAATCTTCACAGCAAATTACTCTGCCATCAACAAAAACTCACCTTTAAATACTCTAAATCACATACATTACCCAATACAATGAAACAAATACATTTATCAATACAAATTGCCAAAAAATAAAAAGAGTAGTCACTATGACCAAAAAGGAAGATTCTTGATCTAATAATTGATCAAGGAATATGAAAAAATTCTTGGCGGAGAGTGCTTATGCAGATAGAAAAGATATATAAGTGATAATGAGGGAAAAAAAGAATCTTTAGCACAAAAATCACCAGTTTCTACAATGGATATACTGATTAAGACAATTCATATTCCAACTTATCCAACCAAAGCAAAAACAAATAATACTAATTCTATACAATCAAAAATTGACAAAAAGTTTTACCTTTATTCCTATATATTAACAAAACACCACTTAATTCTTTATCACAGAATAAAGAGGGATACCTATGAAATCAAATCAAATCAAACAAACTACAAACTACATTATACAATCATGCAGAATCAACAACAACAACAACTACAGCAGACCTTACTACTACCTGATAGAGATAGAGTGGTTGTTTCCGAAATCATGCAGAATCAAAGAAAACCAAAAAATTGACACAAAAAATTACAAATTTATTCAAAAAAACAACAACCATGAAAATTGGGATTGAGAATTACAATTACAACAAGAAAAAAAAAAGAACGCACACACAACATCAACAAAAAAAATTTAGTACCTTAAGTCAAGTTGTCAACTTTTTTTTCTTGAAAAAGAGTCCACACCTTTTTTTTCTACTTTGACGATAAGATAATAAAGTGAAGTTTTGTGGATATATATAATGTGCAAAACCCAAATCAAAATAGGACAAGAAATTAAGTCAAAGATGATTAGGATTTTATAATACTATGTTTATCCTGTTAATTATGGTGATAATAAAGTCAAGTAAATCTAAATTTAGGTTTGTTAGAATTCCTAATTTGGAGTTAGAGGTCTCAACTCTCAAATACAGCAAATTTATCCAAAAACTTATAAAGTTCATTCAATAATTACAAATCCATATTTAGAATTAAGTTTGTTAAAGGATTACTAATTAAATTATGAATCCGCTTTTGATTCGTCTCATAGCATTTTTCTTAATAAAACTTATAAAGATATATTATATTAAAAAAAAATCTGAACACTTATAATAATACATTCGTAATATAATCTTAATACATCTTATAATTATTTACAACACAAAATGCCAAACTAAAAATAATTATACTTACGACTTTAGGATAAGCATAAAAATAGAAAGAAAATAAATTCAATGCATTTGGTAGTTGGAAACTGTTTTTACATTGGTGATGATGCCAAACATTAAAGGCTTTATTGTGTTAGTATTGGGAAAAACAAAGAATGGTCAAGTAAATTAAAATTTGTTGATCACTCCATAAGTGGAAGTTGTAAAATTATGGGTTCACATGTAATATTAATTTAAAGATTAATAAAAAAGTATTGAGTTTGAATGAATTCATTGTGAATTGGATTCATCATGTTACAAATTGTCGAAAAGGAGAATATTTGTTGTTATTTATGTGTTTGATGTTCGAAAATCTATTATATCAATTTTTAATAAGAATGGAATCAAATGCAACAAATTCATAATGTATCCCTTTTATGCCATAAAATACATATTTTTTTAAAAAGAAAATCGAGAAATATGATGAAATGGATAGTTAATAAAATACACATAATAGTTCAATTTTGTGTTCGTTTTTATTTCAGATATAAAAAGCTCACTTCTTTGCTATTGATGAAGGATTTCATTTTTTAGCTTTATAAATTGAGAAACGTTTATGAAGAATATTTGAACTTTACGTTAATTATTTTTAACTGAATAATCTTGATTTAAGTCACTCCAACTCTTTTGTAAATCTTGCCATGGACAGAATATGAATGTTACCTAATAACAAACTTGGAAAATATGAGTTCCTTTTAATTAATTATTGTATGGAAATATTTTTTTATTTAATTTGGTGGGTGGTTGTTACCTTCAAAAAGATCCTTTATATAAAAAAAACATCATGAAGAACATGACAAAGGGCATATGTCCCAAATATTTATATCTACCAATTTTTTTAATAATAATTATTTCTTCCTTTTCTTTGAGGTGTTGGGGCCATTTTATTTTATGTTCACATAATAAAAGCTAAAACTAGTCAATAAAATGACATTTCTTTTCTCCTTTGATTAAGATGTTCTATTTATTTATTATGTATTTTGGCCTTCTTGATATTGATACTTTGTCCTTTAGGTTGCAACATATAGTATTATACTAAATTTTAAAAATATATAAATAAAATACTTTATTACAAACAGATCGTGAGTTCACATGTCCTAATTTTTACTTATAAATTTGCCCATACTCGTTCCTTATGTATATTATTTCACTTAAAAACTTAAATTATTAAAAATATTATATTTTTATTTATTTATTGATATCTTTGATACTAACCACATAGCATCAAACTTATTAAGGTTATCACAACAAATATCCTTACTCTTAACCTCAATATGTCAATACTATTAGTCAAATGGATCAAATAAAAATAATCTATCATTATTAAATAATATATATATCTTAATTGGAATAGTATAAATTCTTGCACTATCAATAATACAACTATATTTTAAAATAAAATAACCTAATATATAGTAATCCTAGAACAACTAGACTAGTGGGGATATAATCTTCATATTGATTTATTTCTAAGAAAAAAATGATGATTGTGTAATTAATAAATATTAAAATTTACATAATTATAAGTAAGATAAATTTTCATATTTTATTAAGATAAAGAATGAAATACTAAAAAATTTCCCAACGTCATAGTTATATAATATGTTTGTATATAACATGAATCATACTGATTTATCTTGTATTATTTTCGTCATTTGTTTCTAGCTTTGAAAATAATAATCCAAAATGATTTATGAGTAATTTAACGAGATGTTTAAATTAAATATAAAATAATATTATCGATATATCATGTCTTGCATGTCATAATTAATCAATTTTTATTATACTTGTTGGTGATTTTTATCATTTATGTCACTCCACATCCATAAAAGCCCAAAATAGAGGCCCAAATATTTAGCCCATCATATATATATGTTACCTCAAGTAGAATACAAATATTTTTGTGTAATTAATCATTTAATTAAATATTAGATTTAACATATAATTTTAAGAGTATAATGAATTCAGTATTAACCATCTTAAAGATTGAGTTCAGTTAAAATTTTGAATATACCTTTAACTATATTCCATTAAAAGCATAAATGATTAATTAAGAGGGATTCTGGTTAGCAAAAATCTAGTTAAGTCGTTGTTGGAATGGTATAATAATGAAACTTATTGTTTGACTGACAATGGAGCCTATAATGTGAGTACGAGCTACAACAATCTTTGGGGAAGACTACAAAGAGTGCATGAAGCTAGGCTAATATGGAACTTTGTCATGTTGCCTAGACATAGATTGTTTGTCTGGCTTGCCAATCAAGAGAAATTGTTGACTAAGGATCAAGAGGATGTTTAGACTTCATATACCAACAAATGATACCATTTGCTGCTTATGTGAGGATAATAAAATTGAATCCCAGCAATACCTATTTGTTGACTGTAGTTGGGCAACCAAACTGAAGTAAGAATTGGAGATCTGGACAGGCATTAGAATACAACAAAATAAGGCGGCACAATGTCTAAGATGGATTAATGGAAGACACTAGAAACAATTCAAGAAAGAGTTGGCAACTGCAATACGGGGAGCCAGGATATATCATACATGGAAAGCAAGGAATTGGAAGAAGTTCAGAGGGGTACCTGTGGATACAAAGATGGCTTTAGCACTGATCAAGAAGGAAATTATAGAAAGGATAGATTACTTGAAACAATCTAGGAAAGTTAATAGATGTAGATATTTGATTCAACAATTTTGTAATTAGTGATGTGGTTGATTGAGGCTATAGAAATTGGAGCAGATGAAATGGTTTAATCTCTAGAGTGCTCATTAGGTGTAACTATTTGTCTGTTATGATAATTCTTCACAGTTTACCAAAAAAAATAAAATAGAACAAACTCATTATCCGTTGGTGTAATATACCACATATACAATAAATTACAGTTGAAAATAAAAATGATAAAATTGAATAAAAATTCATTCAGGCTGAGGCGCGGATATCTCGCTCTCTTTAAGGAGATTCAAGTCCACTGCGACATAATCTACACCGATCCAGTAGTAATACGTTTGACTTGTCCCCTCCAGGATACAACAGCCCAACATCGTTGTATGACTCAAACAACTCCGGATTAGTTGAAGAGTCCAAAGCTC
>JBCEWC010007798.1:0-20886 GCA_038996855.1 Solanum aculeatissimum | reverse complement strand
TTTCCGAACCGATGATGTGTGTAATGATGCTATGATGTCTTGATCGAGGGTCTTCGGGTCCTCTTTCTCCATGTCACATCTAGTCCCCCTATCTGGGTCGTGACAACATCACCCTAGTTAACTCTTCTACTAATTTCATAACACTTGCATTAGTCTAGGTTTACTTTTCTTGCAATTACAAAACTCCCCCTTTAGGGAGATAAGTAGGTTAATCACCCCACTTTACTGTAAATTAATCGTAAGTCTTCCATATTCCCTATGGGTTTGACCCTAACCTCGATTAGGTTATTTACTTGATAACGTCTGCTTTAACCTTCAAAAAGGAGGTGTAGCTTGGGCGATGTCAATATTTTGGCACCATTGCCGGGGAATACAGCTAGACTTGTTTAATTCAAGTAGTTTGAGAATTAATCCTTATTTCTCTCATGTTATATTTTTTGTTGTTTTTGTTCCGTTTCAGCGTGCAGGTGTAGTGAAGGATGGTCCCAATCGATCTAAACCATGCTGAAAGTGAGGAAAAACCAGAAGTGCCAATTGAAAAAAGGCTGGGTGTCAACATTCTGGAGGCAGTATTAATGAAATTTGAAAGTGACGACATTTCAAACTATGAGGAGACAGTAAAAGATCAGGTTTCTCTCGACATCAAGCTAAGATTGAATTGGACTTAAAAAATTGGGAGTCACCACCCACGAGATCATCCGTTGAGGAGCCACTAGTGTTAGAATTGAAGGTTCAACCAACCCATCTGAGATATGTGTTTTTGGGTGATAACAACACATTGCCTGTCATTGTTGCTGCTAATCTCACAGACAAACAAGTGAATGCGCTAATTGCGGTACTCAAACGAGCTATTAGATGGACAATCACAGACATAATTGGTATTCCACTTGGGGTATGCACTCATAAAATTCAACTGGTCAAAGGCTATAAGCCGAGTATTTAGAATCAAAGGTGCCTCAACCAACCCATGCAGGAGGCAGTGGCACTTCCCAACAATGAAGGCAAAAATGTCAAAACATTCCTGAAAAGGAATATCTTCTCAAGGTTTGGTACCCCTTAGACAATTATCAACAATGGAGGTTCTCACTACTGTAATAGTTTGTTCAAAGCCCTACTAGAAAAATATAGAGTAAAGCATAAATTGTCAACCCCTGACCACCCTCAAACAAGCAGGCAAGTAGAGGTGTCGAATAAGGAGATAAAACTAATTTTGTCCAATACTGTGAATGCAAACCGGGCTGATTGGTCACGAAAGCTTGATGATGCATTATGGGCATACCAAACCGCATTCAAAACTCCCATAGGTATGTTCCTTTACCAACTTGTATTTGGTAAAGCCTGTCATTTACCAGTGGAGCTTGAACACAAGGCGATGTGGGCACTCAAAAAATTGAATTTTGAATGGAATGACGTGGAAATATCAAGGTTGAACTAATTAAATGAGTTGTATGAATTTTTCTTAAAGGCTTATGAGAGTTCCATCGTGCATAAGCGATGAATGAAGCTGCAACATGATTGTCACATCAAAAATCACTAGTTTGCACCAGTGGATTTGGTGTTGTTATACAACTCCAAATTAAGGTTGTTCCCTGGCAAACTCAAATTGAGATGGTTGGGACCTTTTAAAGTATCATATGTCTTCGAGCATAGAGCCATCGAGTTGGAGAAAAGAAATGACATATCATTTAAAGTAAATGGCTAAAGAGTCAAGCTATATCTTGGCAATGCTAAAGAAGTTAAGACAATATAGGCATGGGAACTTGATGAAGTCTGTGTAATCAAGTAAACCAAGTTGTGTCGCAATACTAAAGCAGGATCTACTTGGTAGACAATCCAAGCACGCAAGCACTTAGGCGCCCATGTCTGTTTTCTTTTTGACCCCTGTTCTTTATTTTGATATTTTGTGTGCATTGAGGACAATGCACATCTTTTTCAATGGGGTGAGGGTAGTTATAGGTCTCAGTTAAGTCTGAGTAGCTATGGCCTATAACTATACTAATTTTTTAATTTGACAGATTTTCTTGCCTGTGTTCTTTTTCCCAAGGATATTTATTTTTTGTTGAATCGACATGTCTAGGATATATAGGTAGTATTAGTAGCATATAGTACTGATGTCTATGGCATGATGTTTGTTTTTATTGAAAAATGATACCTACTAGAAAATATTTTTTGTTGATAGTTAGTTTTGATAGCAACCATGGATGTTTGATTAATTGACAGTGCCTGTTCTGATGAGTAAGGTATAATTGTGATATAAAACATGTTCTGAGAGTCTAAGTTGATAGTGTAATCAGTGTTATATGTGTGAGCTCATTTGCATGATTCTCATATTGTGTTTCAATTCAGAACTTGCCCTATCACTCTGACTTAGACTACAAGTTAGTTAGTTAGGAAAGGATCCTAGGTTGTTGTTCATATTAGCCCACTTAGCCTAAATAACCAATCAAATGCTTGATATATCCCTTGTTCTGAATATTTGAGCCATGCATATACCCTTTTTATTTGTAAACACCTAAGTAACCAAGCCTTGTTGATTGTGAAATCCTAAATTGGCCCTAGTCCTTCCTTGAACATTGTGCACCTTGATTGAGGCAAAAATCCTAAGTTGAGGGTGGCTACCAAAAGTGGCTCTGGTGCATAGATTGGATATTGTGCACCTCAACTCAAGCCAACAACCTAAGTTGAGGAGTGACTAGTGTAAGGGATATCAAAATAAATGAGGTGGAAGCCAGTGATACATAAAAAAGGGAAAAAAATTATATGGGTGCCAGAAGAGATGAAAAGACGCCCTAACAATAATCTAAAAAAGAGAAAGAGTGGAAAAAATAAAAAGATAATGAGATAAGAACTAGAATAAGGCACCCAGAAAAGCTTGGAATAGGAGAAGGGGAGAATGAGTTGAAAATACAGTGTTGGTAGGACAAAAGTGTAGAAAATGCAATATCAAGGAGGGCCTTTAGTCATTATGTTCCTAAAACATCATACCAAAGCCCCCTGAGCCTACGTTAAAAGCCAAGAAAGTCTTATAGTGATCCTAATCCAAATAGTCGAAAGTCATAGTCATGAGTATAGGGGCAAACATATGGTATTGAACACAGTGTTTGAATATTTATTGTGAAAGTGAGTGATATTTGTGTAGTCCCAAGCATTGAATATGAAAATACTATTATGAGTAAGATATGGGACTTCTTTATGTGAGGGCACTTTGATGTGCTGCCAAAATACAACACTTTTAATACTTGAAACTTGGGATTTTGTGCGTTCTCAAAGCGATATTAGTAGATTTGATGTTTGTTTTTGTTTATTTTTGCAGGATTTTAGTGTTGACATGATTCTGAGCTTGAAATGCAGTTTTTGCACCAACTTGGCAGTTTACGTGACCCTCTACGGGTCATGGGTCACTCCACAAGTCGTAGAGGGGGTTTCATTTATTGTTCCAATAAGGGGTGCAAAGGGAGTTCCACTCTACGAGACCAAGGCACGAGTCGTAGACCAACATATGGGTCGTAGAGTGAGTTCGTGAACTGAGGAAACAGAAAGTGAAGAGTCTCTGAAAGTGGCTCAGACGAGACCTTTCACGACTCGTGATGGAGGTTTCATACAAAGTTCCATTAGCTTCAGCAACCTTTCACGGTACCCCAACTCACGGGCCATGAACTGTCCTATGGGCCATAAAGTATGCTCATGACTAGTGCCGACGCAGTTTTCCTATTTTGTTTCGGCTTTGTATTTTTAGTACTATAAATAGTTTTTTTAGGTTTTTAAATTATGAATCAGAAAACAATTATTATGATTAGTAAGAGAATGAAGAGAGAAATACTTGTGAACATCTTTTGTGACTTTTAATTAATCCAAGTTTGCGATTTCATTGAGATTCTGGATTGTGTTCATCAGTTCTTGTTGCGTAAGTTATTTAACTATGTATTCTTCTTACATGATTTCTGATCAAACAATAAGGATGCGTGGCTAAGTCCACAACTAGGTTGTGGGAATCATGACACACTAGCTAAGATAAAATTGGATTACTTGTAATTTCTTGAATGGTGAATAGGATATATTAATTAACTTCTTCAATTTAACGGAGGCCTACATTAAAGCTCACCTAGTATCACCTGCCCGATCTAGGAGGTGACGTATAGGAAAAAAAGTAATTAACAGAGGTCGATTGACTATTTTTCAACTAATCAGGCTACTAGGGGTAGTATTTTTGGTCTGGGTAAAAAGTAAGGGTTAGTAACGCCACATCACAAAGATCGATCCAGTAATGTGATGTAATTCACCTAGATTCCCGATCAAGGAATTAGGAGTACCTAACTTACTGTCCTACACCTACACACTAAACAAGAGTTATGAGTATCCGAAAACATTTAGTTATGAAGTCATGGGGAACATGTCACCCTAGTTAGTTTCTCTACTGGTTACAAATATTTTTCTGTTGTAGTTTAGAATTTACTTTTATCGCAAATCCCCTCTTAACATTTTAGTCATTTTTATTTTCTCTGTTTCTGGGAGATATTAGAGTACATCTAGTCAAGTTACAGAAAGTGTGTTAATCCGGAGAGTACCATATTCCTCGTGGGATCGATCCTAACCATGTTAGGTTTAAATACTTGAGTATGACCGCTTCAAAACCTCTTGAGTAGAGGTGAGTGCTAAGCATAAGCGCGGAGTCGAGAGAACACTTGCATTACACTATTAACTCTAGGCTAGTTCAGTGATTATTTCTTATGTGTGGTTACCTTGCTTGTCATAGTTGTACTGTCACATGTATTGATCTGCATTGGTTTGTTTGAGGACTATCTGATATGCATTGATGAGTTAGTGTGGGTGTCTGAGCTTGATTTTAAGATAATGTACGCCATTAGACGGGAGTCTGTGTGGTGCTATACTTCTTATGTAGATTGAGTCTGTCGCTTGAGGATAAATAACAATTTTAAGTTAAGAGTGTTGATGTGTTGTCAAAATACAACACTTTTGATGCTTAAAACTTAGAATTTTGTGTGTTCTCAAAGTGATGTTAGTAGGTTTGATGTGTTTTTATGTTTGTTTTGCAGGATTACAAGGTTGGCATGATTTTTGGGCCAAGTGTGTTGAAATTGCAGATTGTGCTGATCTATGGAACCCTTTACGGGCCGTGGAAGATTTCATGGGCCGCAGAAGAGGTTTCGTAGCAAATTCTACTGAAGGGAAATTTTCTGAACAAAGACTCTACGAACAAGCATACGAGTTGTAAAATATTCCATGAGTCGTAAAGTTGTGGTCATACCCTGAGGATCAGAAAGTAGAGAAGAGCTGAAAGTTCATCAGAAAAAACCTTCTACGGGCCGTAGAATCCTATACGATTTGTAGATGGGTCTCATAGAAGGTCACTCCAGTTTTGTAGAAGAGGAGCACAAAACCCTAATTACGGGCCGTGGAACATTATACGACCCGTAGAAGTTTCTCGTAGAGCTTGCCGACCCAATTTTCTTATTTTGATTTTGCTTTATATTTTAAACATTATAAATATATTTTTAGGTTATTTTTCGTGAAGTTGGCCAGAAGTTTAGTAGTAGTTACAGATTTTGGGATTTTTGGAGAGAGAAAAAATAATACTTTGTGTTCTTAATTCGTACTTGCGATTTCTATTGAAGAGTTAGATTTTCTTGTTCTTAAATTCATTCGTGTAAGTACTTAATTATGTTATTCTATATCATGATTCTTGTATCTACATTGACCATGGTTAGCTAAATCCACAACTAGGGTTGTGGGAACCATAAAGAACTAACGAAGTAAAACCAGATAATTTGTAATTCTTGGAATTAGTGTATGAATGTATTAATTACTACTCTTTGTTTTACATGCTTTATAACGATGGCCAATGTTAGAACTTATCTAGTGTTACTTGCCGGATCAAGGAGGTAATGAATAGGAAAAGAGAATAATTAATAGGATTTGATTGATATTTTCTTGTCTAATCAACAAAACTGAATCAAGGGGAGGTTGTACTAGGAAAATAGGTAAGGGTTAGTAATGTCACACTACAGAGATAGATCAAATCTCATATTGAAATTTTCCTCTCACCTGCCAAAGAATTTGGTAAACTTAACTTACCGTTCTGCATCTACACATCGGAAAAGATTACAATTATCTGGTAATACCAAGTTAGGGAATCATGGGGAACACATCACCCTAGTTAACTCTTCTACTGATTTCACAACACTTGCATTAGTCTAAATTTACTTTTCTTGCAATTACAAACCCCCCTTTTGGGAGATAAGTAGGTTAATCACCCCACTTTACAGTGAATTAATCAAACGTCTACCATATTCCTTGTGGGTTAGACCCTAACCTTGATTAGGTTATTTACTTGACAACGACCTCTTTAACCTTAAAAAAGGAGGTATAGCTTAGGCGTTATTAGGGTGTTACACTATCTCCCCCTTGGGATCATTCGTCCTCGAATGAAGAGAAAACTGAGAATTTAGTCAAGGCACAAATTCTATCATGGACTCCAACATTCCTACAACTCATAACTCACTCATGCAATCAGTCAATTAGGCAAATAAACAATCAATAGATCAACTTAATTATCAAGCAAACTCTAGAATGCTATTGTTAGTCAAACTCAAAATAAGACAATACTCAAGATATTAGGAACACATTATTACTGTCAATTCTCATTTCATCAGCAGGTGGGAATAGGTGCGGATATTTAGCTTTCATATCCTTCTCAACTTCCCAAGTAGCTTCTTCTACAAACTGATTTCTCCACAATACCTTGACAAATGCAATCTCTTTGGTTCTCAACTTGTGAACCTGTCAATCAAGGATCTATATAGGAATCTCCTTATAGCTCAGACTGTCTTTTACTCTAATACTCTCAATAGACACAACCAACTGTGGATCTCTGAAACACTTTTTAAGCTTGGAAATGTAGAAGACCAGATGGATGGCTACTAACTCCGGTGGTAACTCCAACTCATAAGCTACATTGCCCACTCTCCTAAAACTTTGATAAGTACCGATGTACCATGGACTCAACTTCCTTTTCTTCCCAAATCATATCACCCCTTCATATGTGATACCTTCAAATACACCTAATCATTGACCTCAAACTCTAAATCCCTCCTCCTGATATCTGCGTAGGATTTTTATTGACTCTGTACAGTCTTTAATCTTTCTTGGATGATTTTCACTACATGGCTTGGTGAACTAAGTTTTGTCCAATCAATTCTGCTTCACCTACCTCAAACCCAACCAATCAGTGATCTACATCTCCTCCCCTGACACTCTAAACTCTAAATGACCTCAAAACTTCTAACTTTAAGCCTTTAAAACTCTTTCTTTTGCAAAACTCCAATTTTTTACCAGATTTTCAAAATCCGACTTTTAGATTTATCCAAAAATGATCCAAGGCAAATTTTGGGAAGGGGAAAATGGTAATTTGGTTGAAAAATACCAGAAATGACCTTCAAGATCATTACATTATTCACTACTAAAAATAATGTACGTCCTCAAACATGAGATAAGGGACATACTTGAAGACTCAATTAACTAATGGTACCAGACCCGTATATCTGAATCTATGTTCCATGTAGCCTCGCTCTTGGACCTATGTCTCCACTGAACCTTTACTGAAGCATTCTTCTTAGTACTCAACTTCCTCACTTGCCTTTCTAAAATGGCTATCGGCTGCTCCTTATAAGTTAACTCATGGCTTAACTTAACTAAATCCATAGAAATCATATGAGACTCATCCAAAATATAATGTTGCAACATCAAAACATGAAAAATAGGATCGACTAAAGATAGGTTGGGTGGCAAGGTAAGTCTATAAGCCACCTCTCCTGCTCTATCCAAAATCTCAAAAAGACCAATGAACTTCAGACTGAGCTTAAATATTTCCCGAATCTCATAAAACCCTTCAAAGGTGAGACTTTCAACCAAACCATATCACCAACCGCGAACTGTAAACGTTAAACCTGCCTATTAACATAACTCTTTTGGTGGATCTGGGCTGTCACCAATCTACTTTGAATCAACCACACCCACTCAAGATCATCTCTCAACATATACACACCCATGCTCACCACCGCTACTGTGTCAAATCAATCGATGGGCGTTATGCATCTCTGGCCATACGAGGCCTCAAAGGAGACATCTAAATGCTAAAATGATAACTATTGTTGTACGCAAACTCCACTAAGGCCAAATGTTGATCCCATCTAGCTCCTAAATCAATAATACAAGCTCAAAGCATATCCTCTAATACTTGAATGGTCCTCTCGGAGTGACCATCAGTATGAGGTGAAAAACTGTACTCAAATCCAATTAGGTACGCAAACCATGATGTGTAAGACCCTAAAAAAGTTTAAAGTGAATAATGAGCCTCAATTTGACACAATGGAAATCAGGACCACATGAAGTCTCACAATCGGACTAATATAAAGTTGGGCCAGTCTCTCAACTGTCACAACCTGAAATTCGGGTGTGATGGCACTCACCTTACCCACCAAGGCGAGTTAGCCCAAAACCCAAAAACTTAACAATAATAATAGAAGTAGAAGATAGCAGTCTAATAAGATAGATAAGCGAAAGAAATCAAATACAACCATCTAAAGAATTGGTGCCAAATGTCCAAGCCTCTATGTATAAAATACTCATATGAAATACAAGTCATAATGTCTAGTCCTCAAATAGAATGAAACATAGAAATGGATCCTCAAAGGCCTGCTGAAGACATAAGAAACTGCATCACAAGCAATCCAAAAGCTTGATCTAATAAAGAGAAGTATAGCAGGATGGACCGAGCTCACAACCTACAAAAATTTAGCAAGGGGTCAACACCTAACAACTGGATGCTCAGTGAAATAGAACTAACCTAAAGTAAAGCAATGAGGAACATAAGTAACTCCTTAAATCCTAACCATAATCCACCAAACTATAACCCTACACTCAAAACAATCCCAGCACAACATAATATACCAATCATAGTAATATAGATATACTCATCATCTAGCATAGTACCTTAATACACAAGTCTATAAATACATCCAACACTTACATCGATATCAAGTATATAATAAGTACACAATCTCATAAGAAATATACAAATATACAAATATATCAATCAGATATGATATGCGATAGAGTGAATATCATGAGATGTATATAATACAATGCAATGTCAAATAATCGTGCTGCATGTCTATCCTAGAATACATATCTGCTGATTAGATAACTGCCTCAATCGGAAACCATGAGGGCCACACATGGACTATGTATATGTGATCATGGACGCCAATGACCTTGACTCATGCCACTTATCCGAAAACAACCTCGGACCATCTAAAAATGGCCTGAACACTGACATATTACCTCGGCTAGACCAATAGAGACCTCGACTACCAATCTATATATTACTTTACTCAAATCTCAGCTGTATCTATCATAAGTATCAATGTATAAATAATAATAAATGCAAGGTGCATGATCATAATTATATCATAGTATCAACATCATAATGATCTTAATATTATCAGTGTCTCAATGTAATGATCCTGAAGGTTATTTTTGGTATTTTAAATCAAATTACCATTTTCCCCTTCTTGATAGTTGCTTTGAGTCATATTTGGTCATGTTTAGAAGTCAAATTTTGAAAATCTGGTAAAAAGTATGAGTTTTGCAAAAGAAAAAGTTTTTTTAAAGGTTTAAACTTGGAAAATTTGAGTTTTCTGGTCATTTTGAGTTTCAAGTGTTGGATCACAATTTTGTCAATTCCATCAGCTCCAGAATGTCAAATCTGGTCCAAGAGAACCTGCAGAGCTGGATTTGGAGTTAAAATGGAGATTTTAGGCCCAAAGTTGCATTTTCTATTCATTTTGATTCATTAGTTTGACTTTGGTCAACATGAAATTTTAGAGGCTTGGATCAAAATTTCTTCAATTTTTGTGATTCTGGATGATGAAACTAACGCTAGAAATGATTCCATTTTAATTTTTAGAGCTTATGTGATTATTTTAGTTTTTGGAGTCCAAAACTAATTTAGATAATCCTTCGTGGGTTTTGGGCGACAGAGGTCTTGAAATCAAATTTTGATGATTCCATTAAGTCCGAATCATTATTTTTAGTAGAGTTATATGTTTGGTTTTTGTTCACGGAGTTTTGAACGAATCTCTGAGGGTCCAGTTCACATTTTAGTTAGGTTGTGTTACTGGTTTTTTTGCTGGTTTTGGTGTAGGTTAAGTTACTCTCTACATTCATGCCCTTGGCTTCACATGAGAGGGACCACGTTCACGGAGTTATGGGGGTGGGGTGGGGTTATATTCCATAAGCCTCCACATTTGCGGAAGCTTCTCTGCATTTGTGGAAGCTTCTTTGCATTCGTGGAGTGCTATAACTCAATAAGCCTCTGTGTTCGTGATTGTTTGTCCATATTCATGGATGTTTGTCTGCGTTCGTGGATGTTTGCCCGCATTCGCAGAGTGTTATGTATCCCTAAACTAGTGAATTATTTTTAAAAGACATGTTTAAACCTATTTTCACCATTTTTGGGCATTTTAAGATTTATTTTCAAGGGAGATTTTAAGGGTTTCAAGGCTAATCGATTGGATAACTATTTTCTAACCTATTTAAACTATTTTAACTGCTAAATTTTGGAATTTAATGGTGGAATTTGGGAATTTTTGGAACTTTGATTTCCAAACTTTAATTGGTGATTTCTCCTTCATCTTAACACTAATTTTGAATTGGTTTTCATGGTTGGAATCCTTATCACAAGAATTTTTGACCATTTTACCCTCTTGTTCCGAATTGATTGGTTTTAGTGTAATTAGATTTGTTATGTGATTGTGATGCTTAAATAGATTTTGGTGAGTTGGAGTACCATAGAAAGGGGAGAGCTTTAGTGTTGGCTTGATTTGGGACTTTGTTTAAGGCAAGTGGACTTTTATCCTTTTGTTTAGTATGAATAAACCTTTTATGCTCCTATGTGTATGTAATTGAGTATTTGGGGGTAGAATTATATCATTGTAGGCTTGATAAATACCTTTCGTATTGAATGCTTGTTTATATGGTGATATATTGAGTTATAAATTAATTGTGAATTTATAATCTATGTGATCTTGTGAATCATTTGATATTGATGGTGATATGGTAGTTATATTGTGACATGACTGAGATACTGATGATATTGAGACATTGATGATATTGTGACATTTATGATATTAAGACACTGATGATATTGAGACACTAACGATATTGAGATATTGAGATCATTCTGATAATGATACTATGATATAATTATGATTATGCACCTTGCATTTGTTATTATTTGTGCATTGACATTGTGATGGCTATGATCGAGATATGAGTAAGGTAACACACAAATTGGTGGCTGAGGTCTCTATCGGTCGAGCCGAGGTGATATGCCGATGGTTCGAGGTCATTTTCAGACGGTCTAAGGTTATTTATGGATAGGTGATATGACCCGAGGTCATTACCGGTCATGATCACAGATACATGGTCTAAGTGAGACCCCCATGGGTTCCATCTAAGACATACATATATGATCAATTGATGTGTATTTTAGGATAGACATGCAACATAATTATTTAACATTGCATCACATTATTTACATCTCATGGTATCCACTCCATCTCATATCACTCTAGTTTGCGATTATTATATAAAATGTTGCGAGATTGGATATATATTGTATTATTTGACTTGTTTATGGTTAGACCTCATTTAAATGTGATGCTATGTGAGTACTCTATTGTTTGGTACTCACCCCCTACTACATGTTTTTAGGTTGTTAGCCCGGTCCCCCTAGTTAGCTTCCTTTTTGTTAGAGCGAGCTTCCAAATTACTCGTGAGGTAGCTGCCTATATCCCCAGGAGGCCTTCGAAGATTCCACTTTCTTTTTATATGTTGTGTTTTATTTGAGGAACGAATAACTGAAATGTGTATTTCATTTGAAGATTCTCTATTTAGAGGCTTGTACATGTGACATCAGTCTTGAGAAGGTTTTAGTATTTTTAGTATATTTATCCATCCTATTTAGATTGTTTATCTTCCATTATTATAATTATGTTAGATTATCACGTGTTGGGATGACTCGCCTTGGTGGGTTAGGTAAGTGCTATCATGCACAACTTTCAATTCGTGACAAATTTGTATAAGAGCCCCAGATTCATAGGTCTCACATGTGTACAAATATAGTATAGTAGAGCTCTGAGGATCGGTGCAGAGACATCTGTTACTTATCCTTGAGAGGATATGAGGATTGTTAGGAAATTCTCTATTGATATTTTCTAATCAAATCATCCATGGGTCATTTTTTAGTACTAAGTAGTCGTGGGCCTTTTGACAGATGGTGAGGACTAGAGCTACAACGACTATTGGATGAGGGGAGGCAACCTCTGATGTTTCTATCAAGACCCTCACTAGGGGTAGGGGCCTAGGTAGAGGCTGGGGTAGAGGAGCAACACCAACTATAGATTATGAGCGGGGTATCTCCCCCGAGCCAACCATGGAACCTAGAGAGCAGTAAGTTCCTCTTGAGTTTGCTATAACACCATTACTTCAGGATATGCTTTTGAGAGATTTGGGGGTACTTGAGACTTTGGGGTAGGCAGGTAGCCCCATTGATGTACCAAGTACTTCTCAAACATGAGTTGGGGTTCATCCTTTGAGTTAGCACTAGGCCCTTAAGGCTCAGGTACATGTGGAATGGTCACCAATAACACCTAATGTTGAGGTTTCTCCAGCATCTACCTGGATCGATGAGGAGCAACATAGATATAAGGGGTTCAAAAAGATGGACCCATCTCAGTTCTAAGATGGGGAGACCGAGGATGCACATGAGTTCTTGGTTATTTTTAGGGAGCTACTTGAGACCGTCGGGCTAGCTGAGACCTACAGTGTTTGATATGTTACCCTCAAGCTTCGTGGACCGACTAGGGATTAGTAGAGGACTTATTTGGGATCTTTTCCAATTTATTCTCCTCTAGTGACTTGGGAGACATTTTCCAATGCTTTCTATGGTGGATTCATTCCTTGGAGTGTTAGGGAGGGGAGTCATCTGAGGTTTGAGAGTTTGAGGCAGGGCTCTATCACAGTTTCAGAGTATGAGATTTGTTTTTGCTAGTTGGCTTGGCATGTGATAACTCTCATTCCTAAGAACATAGAGAGATTTCACCAGTTTGTTAAAGGGTTAACTTATCCCATCAATAGTTAGTGTTTTCGATATCTAGAGATGGAGCATCTTTTCAGTCCTTGGGTAGTGTCGCCAAGGAGGCAGACCTTTTGCATAGAAAGGAGTTTGGAGACCCTAAAAGGGTCCATTTATTATGACAGTTCTCAGGTACCTCATCAGAAGGCGGAGATATGAGTAAGGGGGTGGTTCACTTCAGCCCTGAGGCTCGGTTCATGCTTCATTGGCAGCATCAGAGGGTGGCTAGGGCCCTCGTATTTCACATAGTGATGGACAAAGATCATTTAGTTTTCAGTAGAGGCCAACGGGTTGGGGCAGTTGCTATGTTCCTCATGTTCTCTCATAACCATTATTTGTCCCTAGGTCATGCTGTGGGTGTGGATCTCCATATCATATTATTCGATAGTGCCATAAGTAGACACACACTAGGCCCCACCGCTTACGTTCTGTAGCAACGGTCAGAGATCCAACACCACCAGCCAAAAGTTCAACCTCACAAATTAGGGGACATGGTAGAGGTCAGACTGATAGAGTAGGATGAATAGGTGGTAGAGGAGTAGGTGATATTTCCACCCATTCTAGTGGTAGAGGGGCAACTTCTACGAGCGGAGGTTGAGGTGGCCATTGTTATGTTTTTTCAGGCAGGCTCGAGGCTAGGGCCTTTGATGCTGTGATCATATGTATTGTCCTAGTTTTCCCTTGACCTACATCTATGTTATTTGATCCTGGCTCCACTAATTTATATGTGTTGTTATAGCTTCTCATTGGGTTTTGACTTGCCATGAGATACTATGTCTGTGCCTACCCATATTTTAACCCCAGTAGTGAGCTTTTTATGGTGGCTCGGGTGCATTAACCCCGTCTCGTGACTTTTGTAGAATATGAGGCTTGGGTAGAAAAGTTTATTCTAAGATATGGTAGAATTTAGATGTTATTTTAGGCATGGAGTGGCTATCTTCGTAGTGTGTGACCCTAGATTGTTATGCCAAGATCGTGACCTTAGCCATTCTAGATGGATTGAGGATAGAAACAGTAGACTTCGAGCACAAACTTCTCAGAGAAAATGATGCATTCTAGTGGTGAATCTGGCGAGTCTTCTAATATGGTACTGACAATATACTAGGACAGAGGCATTGATCTTGGAGTGTGGATACTAGTTACTAAGGAGTTATCAATTGTTGCACTTACTCAGGTAGTAAAGTTAGCATTACCGTCACATTTGGGGAGAACCAATTGATTGTTACTATGGATGCTTGATTTGGAATCGGTCATAAAGGTAAATCTTAGAATGGGTGATAATATGTTTAAGTATAGATTTTATTCTGTAGGTTTATATGGGGTCTGGTGACTTCATTGTAAGCCAAGAGGAGTGTGCTGATATTGAGATAAAAAGTATATGGACTAATAAGGTTTCAACAAGTTCACTTGTAAGGATGTAAATAAAAATATTAGTACAAGAGTGCATGTGAATAATTGGTTGAGTCGATAAATTTGGCTGGTATGGCTTGGGATTGGGTTACCATAACAACAATAAGATCAACTTCATAATTTGACATGATTTTTGTTTACCCTGTTCAATATATGGTAATATAGTTACACTTGCATCTGTGGGGTTAAGAGGCTATTGGGTAAGATATGAGAAAAAAGACTACGAGGTTAGTTCAAGTATGAGGACGGGTTTTCTTATGGCTTTGATTATAGATTCTATTACTTCTGATGGTGAAAGGACTTAATAAAGTTGCATTTTAGTAGTTGGCGTGAAGTAAAAAGCAATCTGTTATAGAGTTTTCTAAGAAATAATGACAATATAGATTAGGTGCGAGTACAATAGCCTTGGGAATCAAAGAGTTTAAGCATGTAGGATTGGGCTGTGAGTATGGGTTAAGCATTCAAATATCCTTGCAACATTGGGGACAGATGCAAGTTAAGAAAAGTAAAGAAGATTAGACATCATGTGTAGATCCATGATTGAGAGATGGAAATTGTTTGGATTTTCGCTTTGAGTTTGGTGATAATGTGAGGTGGGCCGACTCACCACAAAGTTATGAAAGATTGTCATCTCCTTTTCAAAGGGTTAGATTTGGGTTGAATGACAAACAGTGATATGATAAATTTTGTGCTTCATGTTAGGGTGGATTGTTCAATCATAATAAATGGCTCATAGAAGCACTACAGAAAGGACTTATGATTTTTGTGTCCCATTGATGATTTTAGTTTGGATGGATGCTACCTCATTGATGGAAGTTAAAGTAGACTATCATGATGGGTTATGTAGATACTGATAAATAAAAGTTATATGCTTATGGTGTACAAAATTCATGGAGTGATAAAGAATTTCTTAAGTTTGCATAAGGGTGCGAGAGTTGGAGTATGGATGTTGAGGTATTTTTTCCTAAAAGGGTTAAAAGGTGGGTGAGGGTGATTCCTAATGGAAGTGATTGAGAGCTCATGAAAACTTATGGTTTTTGATACTTTTGAGGTATTCTTATTGTTTGAGGACCTAATTTTAGCTACCGTTCTAGTATTCAGGCTATATTAGTTGCAGTATTAATTAAGGTTTTATGAGCTTAGGAGTATCTTTCGCTGGTTGCTTTTCTTGGTCATTACCTCCGTTTAGTGCTAGATTAATTAGATTTTTCTCTTATGAGGATTGGAATTGCGCAGCCTGAGTTTGTGGAGGATTATGTGAAGAAAATGGAAATTTGTATGGGGATTGAGGTGGTTTGTATGTTACCATTGGATCTAAATTTTTCAGGTTCACTATTGTCTCTCATCGAAAAGGGATCTCAATTGTATCGTGGATGCCTAGGTGGAAGATCGTCCTATTGTATACAGTGTGGTATGAGGGTGCTAGTTTAAGTTTAGTTCCATGGCTAGTTTTTGAATTGGTAGTTGCTATTTGAGGGCAGAATTTTATGTTGGCTTATAAGTCTTATTCTTGTTGGAATATTTTGATGTTATAGCTCTCGAGAATGAAATTACTTGGTAGAGATTAACGGCCTTGATAATTGTATGATGGACTTTTGGTTATTTCTGGTGAGGCCCCTCTCTTTGCCTTATGTTCGAGGATGAAAATGATTTTTAATGATGAATGATGTAATGATCCTAAAGGTCATTTTTAGTATTTTTGGCCAAATTACCATTTTTCCCTTCTTGATAGTTGCTTTGAGTCATATTTGGAAGTCGGATTTTGAAAATCTGGTAGAAAGAGTTTTGCAAAAAGAAAGAGTTTTTCAAAGGTTTAAAGATGGAAAACTTCAGTTTTCTAGTCATTCCAAGTTTTGAGTGTTGGTTTAAAATTCTGTTGATTCCATAAGCTCTCGAATGTCGAATTTAGTCTAGGAGAACTTGCACAACTGAATTTGGAGTTAAAACGGAGATTTTAGGCCCAAAGTTGCATTTATAGTTCATTCCGGATCACAAGTTTGACTTTGGTCAATATTCAGAGTTCAAAGGCTTTGATCCAAATTTAGTCAATTCTAGTGGTTCTAGATGATGAAACTAATGCTTGAAATAGATCCGTTGAAATTTTTAGAGCTTCCATGAATATTTTGAGTTTTTGGAGTCCAAAACTAGTTTAGATGATCCTTTTCGAGTTCGGGCCCACGAAGGTTCCAAACTCAAATTTTGATAATTCTATTGTGCCTGAATCATCATTTCTAGTAGGGTTATATGTTTGGTTTATGTTCACAGGGTTTCGAATAAATCCCCGAGGGTCCAATTCTCATTTTAGTTGTGTTGTATTGCTGATTTTTCTGCTGTTTCTGGTGCAGGTTAAGTTACTCTCTGCATTCGCGCCCTTGGCTCTACGTTTGCGAAGGTCAATTTACTTAGACCTCTACATTCACGTGAAAGGGAGAGCATTCGTGGAGTTATGTATGTAGAGGGGGGGCTTGACTCCATAAGCCCCCGCGTTCGTGAAAGCTTCTCCGTATTCGCGGAGTACTGTAACTCCATAATCCTCCGCGTTTGCGGATGTTTGTCCGCGTTCGCGGATGTTTGTCCGCGTTCGGAGCATGATACGTGACCTTGAATTAGTGAATTCTTTTAAAAGAGATGTTTAAACCCATTTTCACCATTTTTGGGCATTTTAAGCTTCGTTTTCAAGTGAGATTTCATGGGTTTCAAGGCTGAACGACTTGGTAAATATTTTCTAACCTATTTCAACTATTTTCATTGATTATTGTATGTATTAACCTCCAATTTTGGGAATTTAATGGTGGAATTTGGAGATTTTTTGAACTTTGATTTCTAAACTTTAATTGGTGATTTCTCCTTCTTCTTAACTCTAATTTTGAATTGGTTTTCACCGTTGGAATCCTTATCACAAGGAGAACACTTTCATGTATTAATTTTTAGATTCCCACTACTTTTCTAGCGTGGGATTTTAGACCATTTTACCCTCTTACTTCAAATTGATTGATTTTAGTGTCATTAGATTCATTATGTGATTGTGATGCTATATTTGGATAGATTTTTGTGAGTCAGATTATCGTAGAAAGGGTAAGCTTCAGTGATGGCTTGATTTGGGACTTTGTTTAAGGCAAGTGGACTTCTAACCTTTTGTTAAGTATGAATGAACCTTGTATGCTCCTATGTGTTTGTAATTGAGTATTTAGGGGTAGAATTGTATCATTGTAGGCTTGATCATGACCTTTCATATTGAATGCTTGTTCATATAGTGATATATTGAGTTACAAATTAATTGTGAATTTGTAATCTATGTGATCTTGTGAATCATTCGATATTGATGGCGAGATGGTGCTTATATTGTGACATGATTGAGACATTGATGATATTGAGATATTGATGATATTGAGACACTAATGATATTGAGACACTGATGATATTTAGATCATTCTGATGATGATACTATGATATAATTCTGATTATTCACCTTTCATTTATTATTATTTGTGCATTGACATTATGATGGCTACGACCGAGATGTAAGTAAGGTAACACACAGGTTGGTGGCTGAGGTCTCTATCAGTCCAGCCAAGGTGATACACCGGTGGTTCGATGTCTTTTCCAGACGGTATGAGGTTATTTACGGATTGGTGATATGAGCCGAGGTCATTGCCGATCATGATCACAGATACATGATCTAAGTGAAACCCCCATGGGTTCCGTCTAAGGCATACATATATGATCAGCGGATGTGTATTCTACGATATACATGCCTCATAATTATTTGACAATGTATCACATTATTTATATCTCATGACATTCACTACATCTCATATCACTCTGGTTTGTTGTTGTTACATAAAATGTTGCGAGATTGGATATCTACTATATCATTTGACTTGTTTGTGGTTGGACCTCATTTAAATGAGATGCTATGTGATGTGTATGTCTATATCCTTTTGAATTCTCTATGTTGTATATATTGTACTGGGACTTTTCTGAGTGCAGGTTTGTAGTTGGTCGGTATGTGGTTGGGTGTTAAGGCATACATGTGTTCTTCATTGCTTTACTTTAGGTTAGTTTCATTTGCTGAGTACCCTATTGTTTGGTGCTCACCCTTTACTACATTTTTATAGGTTGTGAGTCCGGTCCCCCTTATTAGCTTCCTTTTTGTTGGATCGAGCTTTAGGATTACTCATGAGGTAGCTACCTATATCCCCACCAGGCCTTCAGAGATTCCTTTTTCTTTCTACCCCCAAATACTCAATTCTATGCACATAGGAGCATATAAGGTTCATTCATACTTAACAAAAGGTTAGAAGTCCACCTGCCTCAAATAAAATATCAAATTAAGTCAAAATTGCCACCTTCCCCCTTCTACGGTACTCCAACTCACCAAAATCTATTCAAATATGGAAACCCCATCACATAACGAATCTATTGACACTAAAACGAATTAATTCAGAGAGAAAGGATAAAATGGTCAAAAATCCCATGCCAAAAAATGTAGTCAGAATCTAAAGATTAATATATGAAAATATTTTCCACGTAATAAGGAATTCAATGGTGAAAATAGTTTCAAAAATATTGTTAAGATGAGGGTGAAATCGATCATTAAAGCTTGAAAATCAAAGTCCGAGAAATCCCTAATTTACGCCATTAAAATCCCAAAATTAGAAGTTAAAATCATAAATTAATCAATGTAAATCAATGGAATAAGTTAGAAAATAGTTACCCAATCACTTTTCCTTGAAAACCTTCAAGACATCTCCCTAGAAGAAAGCTTGGAATGTCAAAAATGGCGTGAAGGGTTTAAATCACGTATTTTAAAAGGAGACACTGTTCAAATAAAAGCAACGCTCCACCAACACAAAGAACTATCCCCAAATGCCGAGGGAGGCGTGCACGTGCTTTGCGAATGGTGGCCCCAGATCTACGAATGCAGAAGCCAAATAGCCACATGCTCTGCGATGTGGAGGGGTCCACACGAATGCGGAGAAGAGCCTCAATTGAACCAACAACATCCAAAACCAACAACCCATAGCCAACTGTACACGAATTGGACTTTCAAAATTTATTTGGAATCCTGTGAACACTAATTTAATATGAAATCTTACCAGAAACGACGATCAAGACTCAATGGAATCGTCAGAATTCAAATCTGAAACCCTCGTGGTCCCAAACCCGAGAACGATCATTTAAACTAGTTTCGCTCTCAAAAACTCAAAATATTCTCAGAAGCTCTAAAAATTACAACGAAGCCATTTCTAGCATTAGTTTTACCACCCAGAATCACTAGAATTGATGGAATTTCAATATGCACTCCTGAACATTGAATGTTGACTAAAGTCAAATCCATGATCTAAAATGAACTGAAAATGCAACTTTGGGCCTAAAATGGTAATTTGGTTGAAAATACAAGAAATGACCTTTAGGGTCGTTACATCATCTACTACTAAAAACAATGTTTGTCCTCGAACATGAGATAAGGGACATACCTGAAGGCTCAAATAACTAAGGCTACTGGGCCTGCATATCCGCCTCTATCTCTAATATAATCTTGCTCTTGGGCCTATGGCTCCACTGAACCTTCACTGGAACGATCTCCTTTGTCCCCAACTTTCTCACCTGCCTATCCAAAATAGCTACCGGCCGCGCCTCATAAGTCAACTAAAGGCTCTACTCGATTGAATCCATAGAAACCACATGAGACTCATCCAAAATATAACCCCACAATATCAAAACATGGAAAATAGGATGGACTGAAGATATGTTGGGTGGCAAGGAAAGTATATGAGCCACCTCTCCCACTCTATCCAAAATCTCAAAAGGACCAATGAACCTTAGAATGAGCTTACCTTTCTTCCCGAATCACATAACAACCTTCAAAGGTGACACTTTCAACCAAACCATATCACAGACCGCCCACAAGGTCGAACCCACCTATCATTATAGATATTTTGGCGACTCTGCTGTCATCAATCTCCTCTGACTCAACCACACCCAATATAGATCATCTCTCAACATATCAACACCTATGCTCACCACCGCTACTGTCAAGACCCGGATAGGCGGCCTAGATATGACATGGCAAAGGAGAATCCAAAAGTCCTCGATCAAGACATCATAGCATCATTACACTCATCATCGGTTTAGAAGCACGGAAAATAAACACATAATATATAAATTCTAGGGAATTGAGGACTTGGGATTCAAACTATGGGGACATTTTCAGGGATGGGATAACATGAGTTCACGTAACACATAACAATAATCCC
>JBCEWC010007797.1:0-20887 GCA_038996855.1 Solanum aculeatissimum | reverse complement strand
TCTCACTTTAAACCTCAACTCAAATAGCACCTTGTTATTCCGAATTTAAATTCTATCATCAAGCTTAACTTGGACTCGCACCCACAGAACCATGTGGGACATTGCATCACCTCCGACCCAAATCAGATTACTCCCATTCATATGAAAAACTTAGTCCACCACCAATATCGCAAGGCTGCATCAAGTGTTATATAAATAGTACTAGCATGTGGAAAACACGGGGTGTTACATTATTAATTGTTGCACTTACTTAGGTAGTGGAGTTGACATTTCTTTCACATTTAGGGAGAACCAACTGATTGTTGTTGTGGATGTTTTATTGGATCAGTTATAAGAAAAGTCATAGTGGTCAATCTTGGAATGGGTATTAATATGTTTAAGTGTGAATTTTATTCTAGAGGTCTATATGGGGACTGCCGACTTCATTGTAAGCTAAGAGGAGTGTGTTGATATTTAAATAGCAAGTATATGGACTAATAAGGTTTCAACAAGTTCACTTGTAAGGATATAAATGGAAATGTTAGTAAAAGAGTGCATGCGGATAGCTGGTTGGGTCAGTAAATTTGGCTAGAACAACTTGGGATTGGGTTACCATATCAACGATAAGATCAGCTTCATAATTTGACATGATTTTTGTTTAACTTATTCAGCATATGGTAATAGAGTTATGCTTGCATCTGTGGGGTTAAGATACTATTGGGTAAGATATGAGAAAGAAGTCTACAAGGGTTAGTTCAAGTGTGAAGATATAGTTCAAAATATGGTTTCAGTTATATATTTTGTCACTTCTGATGGAGAAAGGAATTAATAAAGTTGTATTTGAGTAGTATGTGTGAAGTAAAAGACAATCTGTTATGGATCTTTCTAAGAAATAATGACAATAAATGGGTTAGAAGAGAGTACATTAGCATTGGATGTCAAAGAGTTTAAGTCTGTAGGATTAGGCCATGAGTATGGGTTAAGAATTCAGACATCCGTGCAACATTGGTGACAGGTGCAAGTTAAGAAAAGTGAAGGAGATTAGAAATCATGTGTAGATCCATGGTTCAGCGTTGTAAATTATAGGGATTTTTACTTTGAGTTTGGTGATAATGTGAGGTGGGCTGACTCACCACAAAGTTATGAAAGATTGTCAACTCCTTTTCAAAAGATTCGATTTGGGTTGAATGATAAATAATGATATGAGAATTTTTGTGCTTCATGTTAGGGTGGATTGTTCAATCATAATAAAAGGCTCAAGGAAGCACTACAGAAAGGACATACAATTTTATCTGTGCCATTGCTAATTTTTATTTTGATGGATGTTGCCTCATTGATGAAAGTTACCGTAGACTATCATGATGGTTTATATAGATACTTAGTGGTAAATAAAGGTTATATGCTTATGTTATACATAATTCATGGAGTGATAAAGAATTTCTTAAGTTGGTATGAGTGTATGAGAGTTTAAAGGTGAGTAAGGGTGATTCCTAATGGAAGTGATTGTAAGCTCATGAAAACTTGTGGTTTCTGATACTTTTGGGTATTCTTGTTGGTTTAGGACCTCATTTTAGTTACCATTCCAACATTCGGGTTGTATTAATTGCAGTATTAACTGAGGTTTATGAGCTTAGGAGTATCTTTCACTGGTTGCTTTTCCTGGTCATTACCCCTTTTAGAACTAGACTAATAGGATTTTCCTCTTATCCATATGCTTTTCCTGAGGATTGGAATTGTGAAGCCTAAGTTCAGAGAGGATTATGCCAAGAGAATGGAAATTTTGATGGGGATTGAGGTGGTTTGTATACTACAATTGGATCTAATTTGTTCAGGTTCATTATTAGCCTTCAAAAAAAGGGATCTCAGTTGACTCATGGATGCGTGGGTGGTAAATCATCCCATTGTGTGTTGTGTGGTATGAGGGTATTGGCTCAAATTAGGTGCGATGGCTAGTTTCTGAATTGGTAGTCACTCTTGGAGGGCAGAATTTAATGTTACCCTATAAATCTTATTCTTGATAGTACATTCTGATTTTAGAGCTCTCGAGAATCAAATTACATGGAAGAGATTAACATCCTTGAGAATTGTATGACAGACTCTTGGTTACTTCTTATGAGGTCCCTCTCTTTGCCTTATGTTCGAAGATAAACATGGTTTTTAGTGGTGAATGATATAATGAACCTGAAGGTCGTTTTAAGTATTTTTAACCAAAGTACTATTTTTTCTCTTCTTGAAAGTTGTCTTGGGTCATTTTTGGATGATTCTAAAAGTCATCTTTTGAAAATCTTGTAAAAAGTTGGAGTTTTTCAAAAGAAAGAGTTTTCAAAGGCTTAAGTTGGAAATTTTGAGTTTTGAGGTCATTTCGAGTTTTGAGTGTCAGAATTTGATTTTGTCGATTCCATCAGTTCTGAAATACTGAATCTGGTCTAGGAGAACTTGCAGAATTGAATTCAGAGTTAAAACAAAGATTTTAGGCCCAAAGTTATATTTTTAGTTCATTTTGAATCATAGGTTTGACTTTGGTAAACATTCAGAGTTCGGGAGCTTATATCAAAATTCTGTCAGTTCCAATGATTCTGGGTGGTGAAACTAATGCTAGAAATGACTTTGTTACAGATTTTAGAGTTCCGTGAAAATTTTGAGTTTTTGAGTTCGAAACTAGTTTTAATGATCTTTTTCAAGTTTGGGACCACAGAGGTTCTGGATTCCAATTTTGACAGTTCCATTGAGTCTGATCGTCTTTTCTGGTAGGGTTCCATGCTTGGTTTATGTTCATAGGATTTTGAATGAATTTTTGAGGGTCCAATTCTTGTTTTTGGATAGCTGTGATTGCTGGGTTTTCACTGTTTCTGGTGCAGGGTGAAATGTACTCGGCGTTTGCGCCTTTAGGGTTGCGTTTGTTAAAGGTATTTAACATAGACCTCCACGCTTGTGAATGAAGGCCCGCATTAGCGGAGGACTACCATCTTAGCCTCCGCGTTCGCGAATCACAAAGCATACCCAAAAAGTGTAGTCTTATAAAATACGTAATTTAAACCCTTTTCACTATTTTTGACATTTCAAGCTTCGTTCTAAGAGAGGATTTTTAAGGTTTTGCAGGTAAATTGATTGGGTAACTCTTTTCTAACCTATTTCAACTATTTTCATTAATTAATTTGTGTTTTTAACTTCTAATTTTGGATTTTAATGGTGAAATTTGGGAATTTTCGGAATTGAGTTTCCTAAACTTAGATTGTTGATTTCTCCTTCATCTTAACTCCATTTTCAAAACTGTTTTCACCGTTGAATTTCTCATTATTTAGAGAATATTTTTAGATATTAATTTTTAGATTTCAGCTACATTTTTTAGCATGAAATGTTTGACCATTTTACTATTTTCTCCAAATTAATTGATGTTAATGTCATTAGACTCGTTATAAGATTGTGATACATATGTGAATAGATTGCGGTGATTTGGAGTACTGTAGGAGGGGGAAAGAAATATTTTTTACTTGATTCAAGACTTTATTTGAGACAAGAGGACTTCTAACCTTTTGTTAAGTATGAATGTACCTTGTATGTTCCTATGTGTGTTTAATTGAGTATATGGGGTATAGTTGTATCATTGTTGGCTTGATCATGACCTTTCTTATTGAATGCTTATTTATATGGTGATATATTGAGTTATGAATTAATTATGAATTCGTTATCTATGTGATCTTGTGAATCATTCGATAGTGATGGCGAGATGGTGCTTATATTGTGACATGATTGAGACACTGATGATATTGAGACATTGATGATATTGAGACATTGATGATATTGAGACACTGATGATATTGAGGAATTGGTGATATTGAGACACTGATGATATTGAGATATTAAGATCATTTTGATGATTATACTATGATATAATTATGATCATACACCTTGCGTTAATTATTATTTGTGCATTGATATTGTGATGGCTACGACCGAGATGTGAGTGAGGTAACATGCAGATTGGTGGTCGAGGTCTCTATCAGTCAAGATGAGGTAATATATCGACCATTTGAGGTTATTTCTATATGGTCCGAGGTCAATTTCGAACAGATGACATGTGGCGAGGTCATTGGCAGTCATGATCACAGATACATTGTATACGTGAGACCCCCATGGGTTCTGCCCGAGACATAGACATATGTCTAGTGGATGTATATTCTAGGACAGACATGCATCACGATTACTTAACATTGCATTAGATTATGTACATTTCATGGCATCCACTCCATCTCTTTTCATATTTTGTTGATACTGTCGTATATTGTTTATGAGATTATACACTTATTATATTATTGATTGTGGGAAAGTGTTAGATCTACTTATATATATGTATATTGAGATATTTTGACAAAATGATGAGTATATTTATATTATTGTGATCTGTATACTATATTGTGCTGGGACTTTTATGAGTGCAAGGTTGTAGTTCGGCGGATTGTGGTTGGGACTTAAGGAGTTACTTGTGTTCTTCATTTCTTTACTTTAGGTTAGTTCCATTTTTCTGAGTACCCTAATGTTTGTTGATTACCCCTTGCTACATTTTTTTAGGTTGTGAGCCCGGTCCCCCTTGTTAGCTTACTTTTATTGGATCGAGCTTCCAAATTACTCGTGAGGTAGCTACCCAAATCTCCAGCAGGCCTTCAGAGATTCCACTTCTTTTTATATATTGTGTTATATTCGAGGACAAAACATCTGAGATATGTATTTTTTTTTAAAATTCTATATTTAGAGGCTTGTACATGTGACATCAGTCTTGGGAAGGTTTTAGTTTTGGTTTAGTATGTTTATCCTTTATCTTCTGCTTTTTACTATTATTGTTAAGTTGTTGGGTTTTGGGCTGACTCGCCTTGGTGGGTTAGGTAAGTGCCATCACACCCAGATTTTGGGTCATGACAAGTTTTCATCAAATAAAAGGAAATCCATAATTGTGCAACATAGAAAGTAAAAACTTCAAAAAGACCATAAATACATCGTTTTAAACAAAACTATGGGATAGAGTGGAAAATAGGTAGAGTCTTGGACTAAGGGCTCACCACAAGTAAAATGCTAGTCTCAAACGCCAACTACTAGCCTCCGATAGAAGAGTGCCTATCCTTATATGGTTAAATCAAGCAGGAAAAATATGGGTTAATACTTTTGGAATGTACTAAGTATATGAGATGTCGTGCAATACATGAAATTGTAACACTATCATTCATAAATATAACATATACATAGTAAATAAGATCAATGTAAACTCATGCATGAAATAAGGACATGGCTCAATGTGAATGGGAATAAATGCATGAGAAAGCAGAAGTAATGGAATCACATCATAGAATCACAAACTTATGGGAGTAGACCTTAACTGACATATAAGACCATGTGAGCTCTTACATGGAATCCAACATAACCCCCTACATTGGCATGGGGAGACCACTTGTCGGGTGAAACTCCATCAACTTAGCATCCATCATAATAACATAAATGACTTAGGTGGATCCACTAGCCTAGCCTATAAGGGCTCCTATTGTGGCACCTAGTTAATGCGACAAAGGGTTGCTTCTAAGGTTCCCTTACCAAACCCCACCTCAATGCAACATTTGGTGCTAAGTCATCCCATGGAATCTTTTAAAACTAACTTAGAATCATAAGTAGCAATCATATGAGTAGCTCAAACTTAGGAACCTTCAAGTGATTATTGTCCTTTCATCTTGGGGAACTTTCTTCACATATTTAGGGTAATTGTCAACATGCATATATATATATATATTTGATAAACTTAACTTTAAAAGTTATCTTTAATGCCCTAATCGTCACCATAAATCATGCATAGCATTACTTGAAAACTAGGTGGGCTTTGCTTTAAGATAGAACAATCATAAATCACATGAATCATAAGGAAATTTCTTGTTTAAAGGTCCACCGAAAATGCTCACACTTCACCAACATCAAAACCATCATGTGGTTATCATCAATAGTTCAAACATGCATATATACTCGCTAAAACAATCTTTGGATATCATGAACATCATTTTATAACTTAAAATATCATAGAATTTACATAATCATGCATAATACCTAAAAGAAACTTAAAGAAAAGGTAAAAGACTTGAAAAGGGACTTTATGGGTGGAAGGACATCCATAAATTAACTCACATACCTTGGGTGAACTACAGAGAAACAAACTTGTAGACTTTGAGGAAGAATTTGGAAACCCTAGCCTTGTGTTAACTTGTTCTTGAGAGCCCCTTTTGCCTTACAAAATTTTGAGAGTGAAGAATGATGGAAATTAGAGCTTAAAGGCTGATATAGGCCCCTTTTCCATCCCAAAAATGATTCAACTTATGGAACCTTAATTACGGGCCATAAGTAAATCCACAGGCCATGGGTTTTTCTGTCTGATAACACACCTAAAACTCTTGAAAACCAACTTTGCTTGATCCAAAGCTATGAAGCCTCATTACGGGTTGTATCCTAGTCCACGGGCCACTCGCGAGTCACCCTTCAACAAACTCCAAATTTCCTTCATATCTGGGTCTCACTCACGAAACAATCTACAAGCCATACGTATCCTATGGGTCGTAACTTGGTTTGTGGGTTACTCCATACCTGGAAACTTTTGTCCTTTCTTGAAGTTCATATTCACAGACCCAACTTATGGATCGTATGTGCTTTGATGGGCCACATGTACCCTTCATAAACCAGACATCAGGTCATGTTCTGGAAAACTTTTCTGCACTCAAGGATTCTAGACCAGGGGTTGTTACACTTGCTGGCAACTGAGGCAACACGACACATAATTGGAAATATCCCTCTTCATACCATCCTACCAATAATGCTGTCTCAAATCTTAGTACATCTTAATTCTACCTGGGTGAACAAAATATTGGGAATAATGTGCCAAATGCAGAATCAACTATATCAGATCCCCCACACTACAGACGCAAAACCGACCGCCAAATCGGAGGACCTCATCAAAGTCAACTATGGCCTAACAACCAACCCCCTGCAAAACTCTGTCTCAGAGACCCGGTAATGACTCATCCTCGAACTATCGGGCTCGAATATGATCAATCAGTGAAGACTATGCCTCTATAAAGGCCTATACTTGATTGGAATTGATAACATCCAATTGGAATAACCTGTTAGCCATAGAGAGGATGTCCAAGGCTAAAGGTTGCTCCTCTGCAGTCAAATATTCTAGGCTGCCTATACTTACTGCCCTCCACCTTAAGGCATCCGCTACTACGTTTTCCTTTCTCGGATGGTATAAAATAGAAAGATTGTAGTCGGCCAAAAACTCAATTCACTATCTCTTTTGGGAATTTAAATCCCATTGAGTCATAATGTACTGTAAACTCCGATGGTCTGCATAAATATCACAATGTATGCCATACAAATAATGCCTCCAAATCTTGAGCACAAATACTACCATCACCAACTCTAACCCGTGAGTAGGGTAATTACGCTCATGGGCTCGTAACTGGCGAGAAACTTACCAATGAACCAACCTCGTTACATCAGTACACAACTCATCCCGATACAGGAGGCATCACAATATACCAAAAAACCCTCTACCTTAACAGGGAGGTATAGAACATGAGCGGCAGTTAGTAACTCCTTCTGCCTCAGGAAACTAACCGCACACTCATTGGACAACACAAACGGCACCCCTTGACGATTCAACTGAGTAAATGGAGCAGCAATGGTGAAATAACCCTCAACAAACCATCTTTAATACCCCGCTAACCCAACAAGACTACAAATCTCTAACACCAAATTAGGCCTAGGTCAACCGCGAATCACCTCAATTTTAGCCAGATCTACCCTGATACCCTTGCTGGACATCACGTGCCCTAAGAAAGTCATAGATTCAAGCTAGAACTTACACTTACAGAATTTATCTTGCAACCTGCGATCCCTGAGTGTCTATAGCACAATCTGGAGGTTCTGGTCATGTTGCTCTTGACTCTGTGAATACACTAGAATATCATCAATGAAGACCACGACGAAAGAGTCCAAATATAGCTGAAATGCCCAAGTCATCAAGTCCATAAATGATGTAGGGGCATTAGTCAGCCCAAATGGTATGACTAGGAACTCGTGATGCCTATAATGGTTTCGAAAGACAGTCATTTAAATATCCTCTGCCTGGATCCTCAGCTGGTGATACTTCGATCTAAGATCAATCTTAGAAAGCACTGCTGCCCCTGCAATTGATCAAAAAAATCATTAATAAGGCAGAAGATAACGGTTCTGGACCATCACCTTATTCAGTTACTAATAATTAATACACATCTGGAGAGTCTTGTATTTCTTTGTCACAAACAAGATAGAGGCTCCCCAGGGAGAAACACTCAGCCATATAAATCCCAGATCTAGCAACTCTAAAGCTGTGTACTAAGCTTTGTAAGAGCCATCCACTATGGGGGAATAGTTATGGGCTTAGTGCACAACTAAATCTCTATCGCAAAATCAACCTCTCACTCAGGTGGAAATCCTAGAAAATCTACATGAAATACATCAGGAAACTCACAAACAATAGGAACTGACTCCACAATAGAAGTCTCAACCGTCACATCATGAACATAAGCTAAGTAAGCCAAACACCCTATAGATATCAATCTCAAAGCATGAATATACGATATAATACCCATCAATACTCAACTCACG
Source organism: Solanum aculeatissimum (assembly GCA_038996855.1). Classification (NCBI taxonomy): domain Eukaryota; kingdom Viridiplantae; phylum Streptophyta; class Magnoliopsida; order Solanales; family Solanaceae; genus Solanum; species Solanum aculeatissimum. Next base: position 12,232 of record JBCEWC010007797.1, on the reverse strand, counting down.
GAACCCTACCATATCACTAGGGACATCCGTGGGATCGCCAAGGTAACAGTCTTAGCATAGAAATCTAATACAATATGATATGGGGCTAACCAATCCATATATAGAATAATATAAAAATTCTAGCATATCAAGTAGTATCAAATCAACCCAAGTATCAAACCCCTAAAGAGTAACCGTACAACCTCTACATACCCAATCTACCATATGTGAATCCCCTATTAGAGTCTGTATACGAACCCGAGAAGAAAGAGGCTCAGGGGTCACACCCAAGAAGGAAGGATAGTATACTGATACATAGGAGAACGTAGAACCTAGATCAAACAATGCTGAAGCTGGTTGCTGCCTTATAATAATCATACCTGTGATAGCCTTGTCTGAAGCCTCGATCTCTGCTCATACTGGAGTGGTATAAAAGTTTCCCTAAAGGCCCACCCCTCAAACATCATCTCCTCCCCAACTCTATCACCTCTGGTGGGCCCTCTAGAACCCTTTTGATAGCTCTTTTAGTCCCCACGATCACAATACTGGTCATTTCTGTGTCCTTAGTCCTAACCCCTGCCCTTGCTACCTAGTAAATGAGCTGACCTTGTGAGCTATGGGGCGACAAGTGTTGCTCTGTGCTCTGGACAGTCTTTGGCCCAATAGTCTGGTGCCCCATAGATAAAATAACCTAAAGTAGCCTTATATCTATGATCACGACCATACTGCCCCGATCCAAATACCCTGGAAGCCTAACTACCTGCAGAGGGTGACCCAATTAGCCTTGAAGAAGCACAACCACTCTCTCTCTGTCTATACTTAATAGGAAGTACTTGAGCCCTGATGGCTACCCTCGGAAGCCTGTAATGATGCCTGGAATGGCTGACTGGTCTGACTGATGTCGCTCAATCCAACTACTAAAGGGAAGCAGGTGCAGTCGTCATCGACATAATAACCCAACTTTAGAGGTCAGGGTCGAATCCCATTGGGGACAATGTATCAGCGATTGAGTAGAGCAAAGTGCTATGGCTACTAGATCTTGATTCACTACTAAGAGGGATTTCTAACTAAATGGGGAGAAAAATAAGCTAACAACTACTCCTAATAAGACAATGAAAAAGATGCAAGGACTGATCAAGCAAGGAGAAAGGATAGGGAGTACCATAATCGATCAAAACCCAATTGATCCATCACACTTAGCACCAAATTAACTCTGTGGGTAGGCTAGGTTGCTTGTAATCACCTCTCGACTAGGATGAAGGTGATGTTTTGCAAAAGCCCACTATTGTTATGAACCGAGAGTACGACCTAGATGTGACATGGAGAAGGAGAACCCGAGAGTCCTTGATCAAGCCATCATAGCATCATCATCCACATCATCGGTTCAGAAGTGCATAAATTAACAAGATGCACGTAAGTCTAGGGGATTTTGGGACTTTGGACTCAAGCTATGGTGATGTTGCCGGGAACGAGATAAGCACAAATCACATAGCACATAACAATTATGTTCTAAGGGTCGGGTAAGTATGACTCAAGCTATGGGGGCAAGAAGGGTTTGGGACTTTTGACATAGGAACATTCACAACCAACCATCACAATATCATAAGTGGAAATGAAAACATAACATAAGAACCATCGTCAAACATAGAGAGTCATATCATTTCAATCAACACATAGCATAACGTACAATAGAGTTCGATATGTCCAACAATGCCTCTACATAAGATGAGACGGGGCCTCGACACAATCCGGGCTCACCCTCAAGTCATAAGATAGCAGAACATATCTAAAGACATAAGGTAGATGAAATCAGGTATTGCTCTTGGAGTATAGGGCTCACCGCAAGCAATACTTCAAAATCTTCTCTAGTAGTCCAACGGTGGAAGAAAGTCATCTTTGGTCCCTACATGGTTAGATCATGTAGACAAAGAGCATGGGTTAACACATATAATGCACTAAGTATGCGGCTATGCCATGCACGTGCACATGATCCTATAACAAGCTAGATGACAATGGCACACATGGTACGAAAAGGAGTGTACATAGCCAAGGAATTTATATCATAACAATATGCCGTGTCATGTCGTGATGCATGGAATGCAAACTTATATACATATCAAAGCGGGGATGTGACCTCAACCGACAACAAGAGAGACTAAGTGAGCTACTACTTGGAATTTGACTTCTTGCCAGGTAGATCCCTTTTAAACCCTTAAGAAAGGGGATACATAACAAGTCAATCCTGTCAAGGGAGAATACCCATGGTAGCAGATGGTTTGACAGAAAAGAGTATGAACCCTTGGAGATAGTCCACCTCGACTCTAATCTCTCGGTGCTAAGTCTCATCCCATGGGAATGCATATACATATACAAGACATCAAAATGGAGAATTGATATTTCATTTAAAACAATGCATAATTGGTCTAAAGCCCAAATCATAATTCAAATCTTTCCATAATTAGGCTAAAAAACCAAACAAGTGTTTCCAAAACCAATGCAATAGGAGTAGCTCATCTACATAGCATATCATATCATGTCTTATCGTAACATATCATATCAAGATGATGTAAACACCCATAATTTCTAGAAAAACCATAAGATAGACTTTATGTGATCACATTTAGTCAATTCCCATGTCGTATAAAATCAAGTAATATTTTAACATGAATGTCAAGCCCTTATCAAGAGTTTCATCATAACAAGCCTTTCATGCTCATGAAAGCAATGCATGGATGATCAAGAGCAGCATGACTATTGGATTACAAATTTTAAATCATCAATACAATAAGTCCATATCCAAAGCATGATGAAATCATCAATTTAAAGAGAAATTCTTAATACCCATACTTGAATTGAAGAGCTAAGGGGACATACATTTTTAAAACATCATGAAATCAAAGAAAATCATCAATTAGAGGCTCAATCCATTTTGAAATTTATAAATTAACACAACCCACACTTCAATTTCAAGTAAATCATTCATAATGTTAAAGACCCATTTTCAAGAAATCAAAATTCATCAAATTTAAGAAAAAAGGGTTTTGGGTCTTCATGGTTGAAAGAGAAACCATGTATCAAACCCACATACATTGAATTAATCAAGAGGAACAAGAAGATTCTGAAGAAGAATTGATTTTCCCCAAGTTCCCAATCTTGTCTTCAATGGAGGTTGAGAGAAAATTGAGAGAAACTTTGGAGAGGTTCAAGAGATTGAATGAATTAAGAGTGATTAGGGTTTAATTTAGGGGTTTTAGGAGAGTTTAGGAGCACCAAAATAACTCTAGGATAAATTAAAATTATGATTACACCATTAATGAAACGATACAGATAACTAGAAATTGGAGACACAGGATAACTACACGGAATGTACAACGGTCTACTGTCCGTGAACTCAACCATGTGACTACACTTAGTCACGACCTTGGCTTGCAAATCTAGGAAACTTTCTGGACCACTCTATGGACTGGCTCATGGGCCGTGAGGCATCACACGAACCATGAACTTGTCCGTGGAGCCTTAATTGGCTCGAATTCCAGGCCCAGGGTCCAAGTAAGTCTCTGGACCACTCCACGGTTGCTCTCACGAACCGTGAGGCATCACATGGACCGTGAAGGGGTCCATGGAGCCTCACTTGGTTCGGGCCTCAGTCCATCATCCAGGGCACACACTGAACCACTCCACGGATGGGCCCAGAGGCCGTGAACCCCCACACGATCTGTGGTCCATCCGTGATGCCCTGACTTAGCCAAAATTGTTTTCCTTTTTCTAGAACACTTTCGTGCACATATAGTCTTACCTCAAAAGCCATAACTTCCACATCCAAACTTTGATTCACGTGAAACTAGTTGCATTGAGAAGATAACTCGAAGTGCTTTGATCTGGCAGGTCGTGGCCCATACAGTTCATCCCATACCAAAATATATGGCTATTCAAATTTAGCCCCACCACACAACCTCATGCAAAACCCAACCAACTCGACTCCTTAGAGTTTGGCCTCTTAAGCAACACCATGACCATCAATAAACAACCATAACAAGTTCAAAATAGACCTTGATCAACCACTATGAAGTTCAACATTTTTTGGGTCTTTAGATCATCTCCCCCTTGTGAACATTCGTCCTCGAATGAGCAAGACCAAAACTAGAGGAAATCAATCAAACAAGAAACATTCAACATAAATCATAACAGATCATGCATCTATTCAAAAAAACCATTTAAAACTCATGTCAAGACATCATTTAAATCATTTTTTTGCTCATGTATGCATGAAATGTCATGAAACTCAAGAACTAAAGAATTAGGACCATTAGAAAAGATAGAACCTAGTACCTTAGGCTTAAGTAGATAGAAAAAGATAAGGGTATCACTTCATCATATCTGACTCTTCTTCCCACGTAGCGCTCTCCACTTGTTGGTTTCTCCAAGGTATCTTAATCGAAATGACCACTTTGTTGCGAAGCTGCTTGACTTTCCTATCCAAGATCTCAACCGACACCTCTTCATAAGTTAAATTCTCCTCGACCATCATACCCTCCAAAGGTGTAATTGCCATAGGGTCACCAATCAATTTCCTCAACATCGAAACATGGAACACCAGGTGAATAGAACTCATCTCCAAAGGCAACTCCAACCTATAAGCCACATTGTCAATTCGTTCAACCACTTCATATTGTCCGACGTATCGAGGGCTAAACTTGTCCTTCTTGCCAAAATGCATGATGCCTTTCATAGGAGATAGCTTCACATAAACCCAATCACCCACTTGAAATTTGAGGTCTCTTTTTAGAACATTCGAGTAGGACATTTGGTGACTTTGAGCCATCCTCAATCTCTCTCTAATCAACTTCATCTTTTCTATGGCCTCAATAAACAAATCCAAGCCTATCACGTCCATCTCACCTATCTCAAACTATCATACCGGGGACTTACACCTCTTACCATTCATGGCTTCGAAAGGATCCATGCCAATGCTAGCATGGAAGCTATTATTGTAGGCAAACTCAATAAGTGGTAGATGATCATCCCAATTTCCTTTGAACTCCAACACACATGCCCTTAATATGTCCTCCAAGGTTTGAATTGTTCTCTCGGCTTGTCCATCAGTTTGGGGATGAAATGCGATGCTAAATTTAATTCTAGTATCAAGTCCCTTTTGAAATGACCTCCAAAAATGAGAAGTAAATTGAGTACCACGATTTGATATAATTGACCTTGATATACCATGCAACCTTACCAACTCCCGGATATACATCTTTGCATACTCTTTGGCACTGTAAGTAGTCTTGACCGGTATGAAGTAAGCCGACTTAGTCATTCGAGTTGACTTATTCATTCGATCAATAACAAACCATATTGAGTCAAACTGTTTACGAGTACGGGATAACCCAACTACAAAGTCCATATTCATATCTTCCCACTTCCAAGTAGGGATTTCGATATCTTGAGCCAAGGCACCAGGCCTTTGGTGTTCCACCTCCACTTGTTGGCAATTCAAATATTCTTATACGAAGGATGCTATGTCCTTCTTCATGCCATGCCACCAATACACTTCCCTTAGGTCCTGATGCATCTTAGTAGACCCTGAATGAATTGAATATTAGGAATTTTGAGCCTCACCCATAATAGCCTCCCTTAGGCCATCGACATTTGGAATGCGTAATAGGTCTTGATACCGTATCATGCCATCTCCCTCTTGGGAGAAAACCTCAATCTTTCCCTCGGCAACCAACCTCTTTAGATCTACCAAGGAAGGGTCTAAATCTTAGTTTTCCATAACATCAACTACCACCGAAGACTCGCATCCACCTTTAAAAAGAATGCCACCATCTTCCGAGTCGGTCAACCTAACACCCAATCTAACCAAATGGTGCACGTCCCTTACTATCTCCTTCTTCCCTTCATCCACATGTGACACACTTCCCATAGATAGTCTACTAAGGGCGTCTACCATGACATTTACCTTGCCGGGATGATAAAGGATTCTCATGTCATAATCCTTGAGAAGTTCCAATCATCTCTTTTGCGTCAAGTTAAGATCCCTTTGGGTGAACACATACTGCAAACTCTTGTGTTCGGTGAACACATCCACATGAACCCCATATAAATAATGTCTCCAAATCTTTAGTGCAAACACCCTCACCGCCAACTCAAGATTATGGGTCGGATAATTTTTCTCATGCACCTTCAATTTCCAAGACGCATAAGCTATCACTTTACCATGTTACATAAGTACACACCCAAACCAACTCGTGAAGCATCACAATATACCACAAACCTATCTAACCCATTAGGCAAGGTAAAAGACAGTAGCCGATGTGAGCCGATCCTTCAAAGTCTGAAAACTCTTATCACACTCTCTCGACCACACAAACTTAACCTTATTTTGAGTCAACGGGGATGCAATGGAAGAAAACACCTCGACAAATCTCCAATAGTAGCCGGTCAACCCAAGAAAACTTTGGATATCCAAAGGATTCAACGGTCTAAGCCAATCCTTCACCGCTTCAGTCTTCTTAGGATCGACCTTAATGCCATCACGTGATACCACAGGGCCGAGGAATGCAACCTCTTCCAACTAAAACTTACATTGGCTAAACTTGACGAACAACTGCTTCTCCTTCAAGGTTTGAAGCACTAACCTCAATTGATTCGTATGCTCCCGCTCACTTTGGGAATAAATCAGTATGTCATCAATGAACGCCAACATAAAACTATCAAGGAATGACTTGAATACCCGATTCATGAGATCCATAAACACCGCCGAAGCATTGGTCAAACCAAATGACATCACTACAAATTCAAAATTCCCATAACAAGTTTGGAAAGCCATCTTTGGAATGTCACACTCCTTTACCTTCAAATGATGGTAGCCCGAACGAAGGTCTATTTTAGAAAAATTAGTGGCCCCTTGGAGTTGATCAAACAAGTCATCAATTCAGGGCAACGGGTACCTATTTTTTATGGTCACCTTATTCAACTGTCGATATTCAATACACATTCGGAGTGAACCATCCTTCTTCCTCACAAACAATACGGTAGGACCCCAAGGTGAAATACTTGGCTTGATGTAACCCTTCTCCAACAAGTTCTTCAACTAATCCTTCAACTCCTTTAGTTCGGTCGGAGCCATACAGTAAGGAGGAATGGAAATAGGTTGAGTATCCGGAAGGAGATCTATGCCAAAATCCACTTCTCTATCGGGAGGAATGTCGGGCAAGTCTTCAGGAAATACATCGGGAAACTCATTAACCTCCAGAACTGATTCAAGCGTAGGTGGCTCACCCTCCACATCTCTAACCCTTACAATGTGATATATGCACCCCTTACATATCATTATACGGGCTTTGAGGTAGGAAATAAATCAACCCCTAACCACGGAATCACTACACTTCCACTCCAATACAGGCTCATTAGGAACTTGGAATTTGACTTGCCTAGTTCTACAATCAACTGAGGCATAGGAGGCATGCAACCAATCCATCATGAGAATAACATCAAAGTCATACATCTCAAGCTCTACAAGTTCACCGGGGAAAACTTTATGCAAAATAGAAACAGGACAACCCTGATACACTTTTCGGGCAATGATAGACTCACCTACGAAAGTATACACCGAATAAGGTTTCCTCAGAGTTTCAGGACTTAAACAAAATTTAACAGCCAATAAAGGAGTCACAAAAGATAAATTTGCACCCGAATCAAGTAAGGCATAAGCATCAAAATCAAAGACTTTTAACATACCAGTCACGACTTCCGGAGCCTCATCCACCTCCTGCCGGGCATGAAGAACATAGAACGTATTGTTCCTGGGAGCACCACCCACTTGAGCTTCGACTGTCCCTGACCACCTGGAGCCACTTGATCTTTCTTTGTGTTCTTTGGACAGTCGGAAATCTTGTGTTCCATGCTTCCACACCCAAAGCAAGAACTTGAAGCCTTCCTACACTCACCCAAATGATTTCCCCCACAATGACCACAACGGGGAGCTCATAGACCACCCCCAAGTTGCACCTTAGGAGGAGGCACTCTTTGGTTAGCAAACTTCATATTTGGACCTTGACATTGTTGGAATCGACCAAATCCGCTACCACCCTTAGAGTTAGAGAACCCACCATCCAACTGGGCTCTCTTAGAGTCATGTACCCTCCTCTCCTTGAGTTTTTCACCCTCAATCTATTCAGCATAAGTCATAAGCCTGGAGATTTGCATGTCTCGAATGAGCATGGAGATACAACACTCTTTCATAACCAAGTCGAAGACACTGGAGAGGAACTTGTGCATCCTTGCACGGGGATCAGCTACTAGCATGGGAGCATACTTTGAGAGCTTGGTAAAGTTGAGGGAATAATCCCTCACAGATATGCTACCTTGTTAGAGATTGATAAATTCAGTCATCTTGGCTTCTCAAAGTTCAAGGGGAAAGAAACGGTCCAGGAAAGTCATCTTGAACTCCTTCCAACCAACCTTAACATCTTCAGTTCTCCCCACCAACCACTGATTGTACCAAACTTGAGCTACATCTTTCCACTGGTACGCAACCAAAACTTTTTCCTCAAAATTGATGCCCATAATAGTTAGCACCTTCGTGAGCTTATCAATGAACTCTTGGGAATCCTCATCAACCTTTGAACCAAAGAATTCAGGAGGGTTCATTCGGGTGAAGTCCCTCACCCTAGAAGCTGAAGTGCCACCATTCGTGAGATTAGTTGGTCGGGCTTGGTTAGCCACCACTTGGGCCAATATGGCCACCACATTCTAAAATTTGGTGTGAGTCACTTGTTCCTCCACAGGCTCACGAGGGGCTTGTTCCTCATGGGCAGGAACCTGTTCGGGGAGGTGAGCTCTTCTGGGAGGCATCTTCTGAAAGAGCGACAAGAACACCAATATTTAGGAATCTCATAAATAGGTCACAACACGACATAAGGGACAATGAAGTGAGAAAATTCCTAAAATATCATCATAGCCTCTCACTCATAGGTACGACGTGCATCACACCCATGAAAAATACTCTAATTGACGCGGCATGTCGAACTCTAAGGATCATTACAAACCTAGGACTCTGATACAATCTTTGTCACAACCCGAGAGTAGGGCCTTGATGTGACAGCGCAAAGGAGAACCTGAGAGTCCTCGATCAAGCCATCATAGCATTATCACACACATCATCGGTCCAGAAGCGCATAAATTAACAAGTAGCACGTAAGTCTAGGGGATTCCAGGACTTTGGACTCAAGCTATGGGGATGTTTTTGGGAATGGGATAACTATGAATCACATAGCACATAACAATTATATTCTAAGGGGAGAGTAAGTATGACTCAAGGTATGGGGGCAAGAAGGGTTTGGGACTTTCCACATAAGCACATTCACAACCAACCATCACATTATCATAAGCGGAAATGAAAACATAACATAAGAACCATCGTCAAACATAGAGAATCATATCATTTTAATCAACACATAGCATAACATACAATAGAGTTTGATATGTCCAACAATGCCTTTACATAAGATGAGACAGGGCCTCGACATAATCTGGGCTCACCCTCAAGTCATAAGATAAAAAAACATAGCTAAAGACATAAGGTAGACGAAATCGAGTATTGCCCTTGGAGTATAGGGCTCACCGCAAGAAACACATCAAAGTCTTCTCTAGTCATCCAACGGTGGAAGGAAGTCATCTCCGGTCTCTACATTGTTAGATCATATAGACAAAGAGTATGGGTTAGCACATATAATGCACTAAGTATGCGGGTATGCCATACACGTGCACATGATCCTACAACAAGGATAGATGATAAGGGTACACATGGTATGGAAAGGAGTGCACATAGTCGAGGACTTTATATCATAACAATATTCAATGTCATGTCGTGATGCATGGAATGTAAACCTATATATATATCATAGCGGGGATGTGACCTCAACCAACAACAAGAGAGACCAAGCGAGCTACTACTTGGAATTGGACTTCTTGCCAAGTAGATCCCTAGTCAACCCTTAAGAAAGGGGATGCATAACAAGTTAATCCTATCAAGGAAGAATAACCATGGTGGCACATGGTTTGATGGAAAGGAGTATGGACCCTTGGAGATAGTCCACCTCGACTCCAATCCCTCGGTTCTAAGTCTCATCCCACGGGAATACATATACATATACAAGACTTCAAAAAAGAGATTTGACATTTCGTTCAAAATAATGCATAATTGAGCTAAAGGCCAAATCATAATTCAAATCTTTCCATAATTAGGCTCAAAAACTAAACAAGAGTTTCCAAAACCAATACAACAGGAGTAGCTCATCTACAAAGCATATCATATCATGCCTTATCATAACATATAATATCAATATGGTTTAAATACCCATAATTTCTTAAAAATCCATAAGATAGACTTTATGTGATCATATTTAGTCAATTCCCATGTCTTATCAAATCAAGTCATATCATAAAATGAGGATCAAGCCCTTATCAAGACTTTCATTATAACAAGCCTTTTATGCTCATGAATGTAATGCATGGATGATGAAGAGTAGCATGAGTATTGGACAATAACTTTTAAATCATCAATACAATAAGTCCATATCCAAAACATGATGAAATCATCAATTTAAAGTGAAATTCCTAATACCCATACTTGAATTGAAGAGCTTAGGGGACATGTATTTTTGAAACATCATGAAATCAATGGAAATCATCAATTAGAGGCTCAATCCACTTTGAAATTTATAAATTAACACAACCCACACTTCAGTTTCAAGTAAATCATTCATAATGTTAAAGACCAATTTTTAAGAAATCAAAATTCTTCAAATTTAAGAAAAAGGTTTTTGGGTCTTCATGGTTGAAAGAGAAACCATGAATCAAGCCCACATACATTGAATTAATCAAGAGGAACAAGAAGATTATGAAGAAGAATTTATTTTTCCCAAGTTCCCACGCTTACCTTCAATGGAGGTTGAGAGAAAATTGAGAGAAAATTTGGAGAGGTTCAAGAGATTGAATAAATTAAGATTGATTAGGGTTTAATTTAGGGGTCTTAGGAGAGTTTAGGAGGACCAAAACGACCCTAGGATCAATTAAAATTATGATTACACCATTAATGTAATGGAGAAGATAACTAGAAACTGGAGACGCAGGACAACTACACGGACCGTACAACGGTCCTCTGTGAACTTGACCATGTGACTACACTTGGTCCCGACCTTGGCTGGCAAATCTGGGAAACTTTTTGGACCACTCTATGGAGTGGATCACGGGTCGTGAGGCATCACACGGACCATGAACTGGTACGTGGAGCCTTAATTGGCTCGGATTCCTGGCCCAGGGTCCAAGTAAGTCTTTGGACCACACCACGAGTGCCCTCACGAACCGTGAGGCATCACACGGACCGTGAAGGGGTCTGTGGAGCCTTACTTGGTTCGGGCCCTCGGTCCATCATCCAGGGCACACACTGGACCACTCCACGGATGGGCCCATAGAACGTGAACCCCCACACGGTCCATGGTCTATCCGTGAGGCCCTGACTTAGCCAAAATTATTTTCCCTTTTCCAGAATGCTTTTGTGCACAGACAGTCTTACTTAAAATTCATAACTTCCACATTCAAACTCTAATTCATGTGAAACCAATTGCATTGCAAAGATAACTCAAAAAGCTTTGATCTAATAGGTTGTGGCCGATACAATTCATCTTGTACTAAAAGATTTGACCATTCAAAGTCAGCCCGTCCCACCACTTCATGCAAAACCCAACTAGCTCGACTCCTTAGAGTGTGGGCTCTTAAGCAGCACCCATGACCATAAAAAACCAACCATAACAAGTTCAAAATAGACCTTGATCAACCACTACGAAGTTTAAAAATTTTCTGGTCGTTACAACTATGGCCTCCTATGCAACCCACTCAAAGACACGCTTGGCTTGAGAACCTGAAAGCAAAATTGATAAGACCTTAGCCATTGAGTCCCTTCTTAGACTATCAACACATAAATCCATGACTATCATGCAACCCTCCACGTCAAATACTCTTGCTAAATTTATAGTTGAAGATTTAAGCTAGATTCAAGTTTGCAACCTCAAATCATAAGTTAAACATTATGACAACCCTCGTGAGAGGATGCCACTACCGTAATTTCTAGGTTTACATAATACTTGTAAAATATAAAGATTTTAATACGCGACATATTAATCATAACTGAATAATAAATTTATAATAATTTAAACCAATTTATAGCGTAAGCACCTTTCAAAATAATTTA
>JBCEWC010007796.1:0-20889 GCA_038996855.1 Solanum aculeatissimum | reverse complement strand
TTATCCAAACACATAATTGCTTATTTTTCAAATAAATTTCAGCACTTTAAAAAGTGCTTCCAAAGTACTTTTTAAAAGTTATTTTTTTTCAACTAAGCCAAATGGGCTCAAAGTTATGCTTGCATTAATTATGCTAAGATATTTCTTATGCTCTGTTTGGTTTGATGTATTAAAGATAGCATGTATTGTATAAAAACTATTTATTTACAAAGATACCCTCTATAAATATGTGGAAAAGATGTAAAAAAAGTTGAGGGGCAATTGGGTCTTTAACCATGCTAATACATGCATTAAATCCCCTAGCATTACTAATACCTAGAAATTGATGGTACTAGTAATACACACCTTAATACACAATAGAGTGTATAACTAATGTTTGCATTAATTATACATAGCATAAAAAAGTATACCACACAAGGTACTGCTAATACACCTAATTAACGTATGCACTCTTTTTACTAATACACACTACCAAACGGCATCTTACAGTGCAAAAAGAGGTGGTTTACATTTTCTTCCTTCTCACCACAAAATAAACATCTAGGGAATAATGTTAGTCCCTCTTCAAGTTATCCTGTGAAAGCCCTGCCTCTTTAGATAAGAGCCAGATGAAACAAACTACCTTGTAAGGAATTTGACCCTCAAGATACTCTTCCGTTGCCAGTTGATAAGCTGTTGGTTGGGAAAGTTTATTGTATGCTTTGCGAACCTTGAATGTGCCTTTCTCACAGACCTGCCACCATTGCTCATCTTCCCCCTCTTCTGTCCCACTGAACTGGCCAATTATGTTGAAAAATTCTGCCACTCTTGGAATTTCTCAATCATTAATCTGTTTCCTGAAGGTGACGTCCCACCCTTTTTGTGTCCGCATTTCTGCTATGGTACTGTGTTGTTGTATTGCTATGTTGTGTAAGTCTAGAAAGAGGATTTCTAGGATGTCTGCCTCATGCCATTCCTCTTTCCAAAACCTTGTCTTTCTACCATTGTTCACTTTGATCTTGGTATTGCTCTTAAGTTCATTCCATAGAGTTCTGATAGACCTTTATACTTTCACTCCATATAGTCCAGTAACTTCCTCTGTCATCCACCTATCCTCCACATATTTTGCTTCAATGACTTTCTCTACAGTTGCTGCTTGTCATTTGCATATTTTCAGAGCCAATTAATTCTAAGGGCCTTGTTGTAGTTTTTCAAGTTCTTTGTTCCCATTTCCCCATTTCTCTTTTTCACAATCACCTCCTTCCATTTAACTAGATCATACCATTTTCTTTCTTTATTTCCCTGCCATAGGAACTTCCTTCCTAGATAATACCATTTTCATTCTTTTATACCCTGCCATAGGAACTTCCTTCTGATTCTGTCCAATCAGTTGATAATCCTGCTAGTGTTGGAAATAGTGACATCATGTTGGTTGGAATGGAATCTAGAACAGAATGGATTTGTGTGACTACCTCCAAGAGAGAAGTATTGTCCTTTCCACCTGGCCAATTTCTTTTCACATTTTGCAGTCACTGTATTCCAAATGACTAATGATTTGCATTTAGCTCCGAAAGGCATCCCCAAGTATGTGGCAGGAAGGGATCCCACCTAGCCACCAACATTATATTCAGAGCCTCCATGTTAGCTACATCAGTTATATGATATAGAAAACTCTTTCTCCAAGTGATATGTAGCCCCAAAATCCCTTCAAACAGAACCAGGATCACCCTCAGATACTGGAGTTGATCTTCTTCAGTCCCACAGAAGATGAGTGTGTCATCTGCATATTTGAGATGAGTCACTTCTGGGCTTCCACTCTAACCACATCAAATCTTCTGATCCAACCATTTTTAGTAGCAGTCTTAGCCATGTTTAAACCCTCCATTGCTAGTAAGAATAGAAAGGGGAACCCTTTGGGGTGGCCCAGTGGTTTGGGTGAAACCCCTTGCCAGCAAAAGCAAAGGTAGGGTTGAACTCGTCGTGCTGCGCCTACCCAGAGCGGGTTACCTCTCCTATGTGGTTTGCGAGCTATTGCATAGGAGCGGGGGTTTTACCCTATGCGCACCCAAAGGTTAGCGGCTGTGGGTTTCCCTTGTCATCAAAATAAAAAAGAAAGTAAGAATAGAAAGGTGATAGGGGGATCCCCTTGTCTTGGACCTTTTTGAGCTCTGAAGAATCCTGCAGGTGCCCCATGGATCAGAACTGAGAAGCTTACTGTTGAAATACAATATTTAATCCAACATATTCACTTATACCTGAATCCCATCATCTCTTGTACTCCTAAAAGATAGCCCCAATTTACATGATCATAGCCCTTCTCTATGTTTAATTTTCAAAGAATTGCCTGTTCTTTTTATTATTTTTTTTCCTGATCGAGTCTTTATCCCATAGCTTCATTAGCAACTGGCAACTAAGACTGTATCCATGATTAGTCTACCCTTGAAAAAGGTGAGAGTCTTCCAGCTTCTCCATTACCCCTTTCAACCTTTCTGTAAGCACCTTGGAGAAAATTTTATAAATACTTCCAATCAGACTGATTAGTCTAAAATCTCTCAACTCACAGGCCCCTTTCTCTTCGGTATCAAGGCTATGAAAGTTGCATTGAAGCTTCTTTCAAACATTTTTTGATCATAGAAATTTTGAAAAGCCTTCATGATATCCTCTTTTACAATCTTTCAACATTTTATAAAGAATCCCATGGTGAATCTATATGGCGCAGGTTCTTTATCCACAACACAACTTCAAACATCTCAACACTTTCTCCCTGAAATCTACATTGTAGGCTCTCTTTCTCCACTAGTGAGAAACAGGCCTGTTTGTGAAGTTGGCAGCAGGTTTCCCATGTGATGTCTCTGTGTATAGCTTCTGATAATAATCCACTATCTGTTCTTCAATTCCGCTTGCATCCTGATTGAGCTCACCCTGAATATTCAATTGATGAATGTTATTATACCTCTTGTGAGCATCTGCATCTCCCAGGAAGAATTTAGTGTTCCTGTCCCCTCTTTCAACCAAAGAGCCCTTGAACTGTCTCCAAGATACTTTTTCTCTTTTGAGCAACTCTTCATATCAAAGAAGCAGTATACTAGTATCTTGGTTTGCATGTAATAAAAGATTGGTATTGACAACACATATTAAAAAGTGATTCTCATCTATACCCTTTAAGCACACACTTGGCTTGGCTAACATGCACATCTTTCCTTTGGTTTTGGCCAAGTCTTGCTCCTTGTTTTGAACAAGTGTGGGGTTTTTGGTGATACTCTCCCCTTCTTCCACTCTTGTTCTCCTCCAAAGCTCTTTCATGATCCAATAGTCTTCACTCACTTGATAGGGAGTCTATGGTGCAAGCACATAATTCCAACCCTTCATCACAAAGGAATACTTATTGGACTTCCCTTGATGTGTAACATCCCTATCAAATTTCCACGGCCTCCTGAGCAACATATGACATGCTAGCATAGGTACAATATCACAAAGGATCTCATCTTGATGTTTACCAATGCTAAATTTTATACTTGCTTGCTTGAGAACCTTCATTTCCCACTTTCATTGAGCCATTGGAGTTTGTAAGGGTTATGGTGCTTCCTTGTAGCAAGTTGCATAGGATCCACCAAGGTATCTGTCACAACCCGAGCTTTCAGGTTATGATGGCGCCTGTTAAATCCCACCTACAGGAAAGCCAACCCAAACCCGCGGCACCTGCCCTGAACGACTAATCACAATGAAGCTAACAACACGCAACATACCAGGAAGCCAATCACAACCTACCCAGAACTTGGAAGTCATCCGTACAGAGCTACTATAGACTCAAAATAAAATATATACATAACTACATACATAGCCAAAAGAAGCTCCTACATATGCATGCCAAACTATAATGTACAAGGCCAGTGTCTGAATACAAAAGATGGCCAACAAAATAGAAGGAGACCGTAGAATATCCAAAGTTGTTGATGCTCACCAAAGCCTCCTGAAATGTCCACGAGCTCCTAACTCAACGACCGCGGCTAGTACCTGGACCTGCACCAGGAGTAGATGCAGAAAAGTAGGGGTGAGTACTGGTGGAAGGCACCCAGTAGGCATCATCGGCTGTTGAGTGAAATATATTAAATATAGAAAGGCCAAAAGTAGTAAACTGCGGTAAAGCAAGCAATCTGAACCCAGGTCAACAGTAAGCATATCTGTGGAATTATAGAACCCCATCAGTGAGGACCAAGCAGTGTACCACAAACCAACTGACATAACTCAGACAAATCCCATTACCATTGTCACACGGTTGAGGTATCGGTTGTATGTGGGTGTAAGGTCCTAATATCTATGCTTGTATGCCAACTGAGCCCCCATAAGCCTAAAAGGTACACCCACGCACAACCAGGGTTTAGATAAGTGTATCAGTGAAAATAGGGTAAGAACATTGTATCCCATGCCGGCTCGTGGCATTTGACCTTCTACTCCCGTGTCGGAACGTGACACCTGGTCCTGTGTATTGTGTCGGTCCGTAACATTCGATCCAGGTATGCACATATATAGTGGTGGGACGAATCCCCCATCGCGACGAAACAAGTCACCCGATCCTGGAATGTATGTATATCATGTCGGTTCATGACACCCGATTTTGTGATGTATGTGTAGCGTGTCGGTCTGCGACACCCGATCCTGTGAGCCTCTCAAGTCATACTGTGTATGTATGCAATCATGCGAGCTCTATGTACAACAACTCTAGCGTAGCACTGGCTTAAGCCTAGGCTTAGGCCCATAGAGAGCAGATAATCAGAGGTATCCCACCTATCCAGAATCACAACAACTCTTGCTCCAGAACAAAATGGTAGGCCAATCAACTGATACATACACACAGTCCCCACAACACAGATAACCCAACGAAATTCCCGAGGTATAGCATATATCTTAATTAGCCGAATCACACCCCCGTCCCGAAACAACTAGGGGTTCAGCATTACAATGCATTATGGCAATGGAATCATGGTGCTTGTCAAGAGCACAACCGCCATGAATTTCCCAAAATATAGTATGTTTCCCCAGTACCAAATATCTCAACAAGTACACCAGCGGCCAAGTAGCATATATATATCAACAGAAGCAGTATAAGATCTCGTCTATTCATAGACAAGCACATCACAATCCAGCCAGCCATAAGTACCCAGACTAGACATGGACAATCCGACTACCCAGTACAATAAGTATCCAGAGCAACAAGTACCAACAAAATCATATTCGCAAGTCTAAATACGCAGCATTGGATACAATTAATAGCCAACCTCACAAGTATGATATATTGTCGATATCAGGCTACTCACAAATGAACGAGTAATAAGCTAGGTATACAGAACAATCACGTGGTGCAAGTTTATGTTTAACCTTTACCAAGCTCCTTTACAGTTTAACAGTGCTAAAACCTAGCTGGTATAACAACTACAGCTAGTACCGTACCCAGTACAGTGATCACCAGCCCACATCATCATATATATAGCATGTATTCAGTAAATCCCAACTATATACAACCTCACACCATATATTTCAGCTCAATCTAAGGGAAGAGAAGCCTAGCCTACCTGAAAGGCGAATCCCCCCGCTCCGGATTAGTCCACTCGAGCTTTTCCCTTCCTGATCGCCTCCAGACGCTGCTCAACTGTCAAAACATGAACCACAATATCAATATGGCTAGTTTGGCCGTAAGATCTCAAGAAATGGGGGAAAATACATCAATTACAACTAAAACGGAAAAAAATCGGGCCCACACTCGAAATACCAACCCACCCCCGTAAAATGATCTCTACGTCACCTCGAGTCTATAGCCAGAAATTGAGCTCAAAACGAGTCTTAGATAAGGAGAAACAACCCAAAAATCCAGTTTCATTTCTTATCGGAAATACATATTATATACAGCAGCTTCTCGGCCAATTTCCGCGAAAATACAATCAAAATAACAGAATCCAAACATACCAGTCTCGAAAAGTAGTACAATTTAGACCCAAATTTCACTTAATTTCGATAAGAAACAACCGAGATACCACAACATGAAGTTTCTGATAGTTTATGGTAATACAACCAGCAAAAATAGCGATTTTACCTCAAAATCCGCGCCAAATCTGAAATCCGACATTCCCACGACGTTCCTTATGAAATTTCGTATAACTTAGCCTTTTGAATCGCTAAAAGCGGACATGTATTGTCAATTTTATCGTTGTTTGAATGCTTTTCTCCCAAATGCTTCGTGACCAGGCCTTTTTAAAGCTGGCCGCACTACCCTAGCCAAAGGCCTACGTGGACACCGACGCGGGACACTCGACTATTAAAAATTTTGTGGTGTAGTTGGTTATCACGTCAGTCTAACCTTTATCAAAATAAATAAAATAATAAAAATATACTAGATTAGATGCATCAAAATTTAATAGCAGGATCAATGTAATAATTTTATTTCTCATTTAAATAAATATTGTATTTTTTTTTATGTTTGGGAGTACTATTTTTTGTATTGTTATTTTTTATATAGAATTTATAATATATTCACTCCATTCATTTTTAGTTGACAAAAAAGTTAATCAAGAGCGATTTGATTAATATATTTTTTATTAATTTTTTAGATCTTTATCAATTTACGTGCCTTTTAAATCTTTAAAATTAATGTCAAGAGAATAGTTGAAAAAAAAAATTAATAGTCTCTTAATTTTTTAAATTGAAAAATATTTTAAAAAAAATATTTTTAAGTATATATAACAATTAAAAAGAATTAAGGATATTAGTATGTTCAACATACCTACACAAATTAGTTTTTATAAACTAATTCATTATACGTATTTTGCACGTATGTGTTGTGTCAATTTAAAAAATTTATATAAATAGTGATTGCTAAAATAAATATAATATTTATGTTAACAAAATTAAATAAATATTATTAGTTTGATGCAATAATTTAATCTATTATACCGACAAAGATGAGAAAATCTATTTAATTACTTACAATAGAGATACGATAATAGTTTACGAATACATAAAGTAATAATTTGGAGTTTAATAGTTAAAAGTTAAATAATTAATTGATTAAAATTTAATGTGAAAAAAATTCTTAAATATAAAAGGAGTAATTTAAATAATTTATAATTTAATAATTATAATTAAATAATTATAGTATTTATTCTCATTCATAAAAGGAGTACTTTATAATTTATAATTAAATAATTATAATATTTATTCTCATTCATAAATTCTAATAATGTGCAATATTTATCACTTTTTAGCAATAAAAATCAACTATTTGACGTTAATTAAATACAAGTAACGTGGCTGACAACTAAAAGGTTTTCTTTTATTAAGTTAAAAAAACTATTAAACCTTTATTTATTAAAATTACAAAATCCATCAGTCCAAAAAGTCACAAACAAATAAAAATAAATGTACCAAATGGGCCCACTCTAGTAAGAAATGAACTATAATACTTTACTAGAAAATAGAAACCTCCATCAACTAGTAATATATATAATAATATAATAAATATAATAAGTGTTATATAGTTGGTAACTACTAAGTACTAACTAGCATTCTAGTATAACTGAAGTCTAAAAGAGTAAACTAAAATATAATTTGACTTGGGGTCCGTGTCTCCTTCTTCCTCATCTTCTCTCTGTTTCTTCATACTTCATCTTCTCTCCTCTGTTTCTTCATACCTCGGTCTCCTCCATCTTCTTCCCCAACAAGTTTTACATATAAATTTTCCCCAATATACTCAGTATTCACAACACACAAAGTGTAATAGTCTACCATGACATCATCGATTCTCGGCTTCTGTTCTAAAATAATAATCGCAGGCCTGCAACAATGAACATGAATGAAGATTTACCAAGAAAAAAACATCAAAGGACACATATGGAATAGTATAAATTATTAGATACCTACAGTATTGAAGGTATGTTCTTTCCGATTTACTCAACTCTTTACTTAGAGATATCCAAATTTCAATTCTTCCCCAATTTATTGGTCAACACACCCGATCTTGATTGACCAGATTCGACACAGATCCCACGCCCGTACCCGTGTCAGTGTCGTGTCGACACGGGTGCGGCACCAAAATTGCCGAGTCCGAGCAACTTATATTCCAACTGCTCTTACCCAGTTTTCCTTGAAAAAGCTGCAATTTGATATGCATCCCCACTTGGGGCTTTAGCATTCAAGATTGAAATACCTTTCTGCCATTCCCATTGTTTTTCCAGCAACTGCTCGAATCTGTTAGGGAACTCAAAAAAGGAACTTATGTTCATTCATTTCAAAGATATTTAACCTGAAGGTACTTCTCCATAAACTTGATGACCATCTTCATGTCAGCAAAGGGTTGGCTTCTCCTTTATGTTTTCGTCTAGACCTCCAGTTAGGCACCTATTCAGAATCCCATCCTCTTGCTTTCCAGATTTTGTAGAGACTTCATTGATACCTGTTTTGCTCCTTACCCTGCCTTTCGGAGTTTCTTTGATGGCCATTTACCTTGTATTATTTTTCTGATTAGAAGATACCACCTAAACATAAAGTTAAGTTATACAGAATGGTAGTAGACCGTCTTTGATATGTGGGGTGGAGTGTTGGCCAGTCAAAAACTCGCATGTTCAGAAAATGTAGGTTGCGGAGATGAGGATGTTGAGATGGATGTGTAGACATACCAGGTGTGATAAAATTAAAAATGAGATCGTTCTGGAGAGGTTAGGGATGGCCTTTGTGGCAGACAAGATGAGAGAGGCTAGACTAAGATGGTTTGAGCATGTGCAGAGGAGGAGTGCCGACACTCCTATTAGGAGGTGTGAGGGGTTGGATTTAAGAGTTACGCGGAGGGGTAGAGGTAGACCGAAAAAGTATTAAGGGAGGTGATTAGACATGATATGGCGCAACTTCATATCATCGAGGACATGACCTTAGATAGAAAGGAATGGAGGTCGCATATTAGGATAGAAGGTTAATAGGCTAGTAGGGGTAGGATGTTGTCTTGCCTTGTGATGTAGTAGGTTAGTAGGATTAGTCGCGCCTTTATATGTTGTGTTGTCATTGTCAGTCATTTATTTTGCTACTTTTAGTGTATTATGAAATTATCAATTGTTTTTCATTCTAATCGTTAGTCTATATCTAGTATTTTTCTGCTTTTGGGGCTGAGATATTTGAGTTGAGGGCCTTTCGGAAACAACATCTCTATTTTTATGAGGTAGTGGTAAGGTCTGCGTACATTTTACCCTCCCCAGACCCCACTTGTGGGATTTCACCGGGTATGTTGTTGTAGGTAGCTCAGTCATTCTTGGGGGACCTGTCCTTACTGTCTGAGAGGACATAAATGATTTTTTCGATTTTGAAAGCAATGTCACGCCAACCCACATCCAAGGCCAGATCAGGGGTGATTAATACAGATCTTCCTTCCTTTTTCAAGGAGAGGATGCTCATGTATCTTCCCTGCTCATTTCTTTTTCTTGTATAAAATTGCTCTGCATCTCTTTCCATCTTCTCACTGTGTTATTTTGATCTCTAGATGCTTCCTTTTGAGTGACATAGATCCACTCAATTGTCTTACTGCCCATCTCAGGTCTTCCCATCAGCCTACGACTTCTTTCCACCCATTTGTACCACACCGAGTTGTTGGCTATCCATCTTGTAATGTCAAAAGACTTGTGCCCTGCATTAAAGGATATTCTGTTTTCCCCCATGATCAGTTCTGTAAAAAAAAAAAAGAGAGAGATGATGAAACTAACACAAAGGTGCTAGCTTATGTGAAGGGCGAAAGAGAGAAAAGAAAGGAAAGATTCCGGCAGGTTACCACTGAAAAGTTGGTTTCTCTGTCCTACGCGTTCTTGGGACCTGTGCCTGGGAGCATAAGTTTTCCTGTTACAAGTATGTTTCACTTCCTTGTCAATTAATTTGTTAACCTCTAAAATGAGTCATGCAGGCCAAGGATCGTCAAACCCGTAAATACTATGCTACTTACAACACATTGTTGGGTATAAAAGAACTGATGCTAAAGGAATCATCGTTACTGAACTCCATATGCTCACAGGTATTGTACTAAGCAAAATAAACCTATATCCTTTTGGTATATATAATTCTTTTATTTTTTTTCTGTTTAAGTTAATGCTATTGATATGGTGGGAACCCTGCATACAAAATGTAGAGAATCTTACTAGAAGGTCATGATTCTGCACATAGAATGTAGAGATATCTATTATCAACACTTGTAGGGATATCAAAAAGTGCTTCAAGAATTTACAGAAAAGGAAAAAGCTGATCTGTTTTGAAAGCACTTTCCACCGCTTCCAAAACCTCTTCTTCTTCTCTTTCCGAATTGTCCATGTTAAGGGTTTTATTCCCTACAATTGTCTTCTGAATTTCCATACCAGGAATAATTCTCTTATCGTCAATGGGATCACCCATTCCAACCATAGATATTTTTACATCATACATCATAAACTGTATACAGCCAAGAAACAAAGTAGTAAATGGTTGACATTTGCTGTGCGTGCTTGCACATGAAGCACCAATTGAGGTGGATATCTTTCATTCTCCTCAAGTTCTCCTGTTAAATAGTTCCCATGCTGCTGTCCAAGTTAAGATTGAAATTTTCCTTGATGCCCTCAAGATCCATATTGGGAATGCAGAAACTCTCCTCCCTTTTCAACAGACACTATAGAAAGACTTAACACTGGAAACATGATCATTCTTCTCTTTCCATGACTGACATTCGTTTATATGATATTTCCCAACAAACTATACAACTCTTTCATATCTCAGTCTGACTTCAGAAGTTCAAATCTCTTAGTATTCTTTCTCCTTCAACTCTTTCATTTCTCAGTGTGGCTTCAGAAGTTCAAATCTCTTAGGAGTCATTTGGTGTGGGTATAGGATATAATAATCCCAAGATACAATGTAGGTTTAGTTTATGTTGTGTTTGGTTGGAGGTATTGGGTAGCACTGGAATTATTTGTTCCACCATTTATATCTTAGTGATGGGATAGGTTATCCCATATACATGGTGGGATAACTTATCCCGAGATTACTTACTCCCATCCAAACGACCCCTTAGTATTCTTTGTCCTTATTCCTTGTAATCTTGACCACTTTTGCTGTTGTCTTGCTCAATATAGTGTATGTTGTCAGGAAGGTATCATTAGAGAGCATTACCTATCATCTTTCTTGCCAAAATGTATTTATAGTGCCCTTTCTTTTATATTTCATTATGCCTCTCTATAAAGATATTCCATGTGGCTTCATCTCGTGGTTGGGTCTCCATCTTTCCATTTCTTCCCATACTTGTGAGCAAGGATCTTCTCCACAATGCTTGCTCTTTCATCCTGTACCTCTGTGTTAAGTTTCCTAATTTTGCATTGAGCCACTGAATGATTAACAGGAAAATCAGGCCCAACACATAGGTCCAAGCCCTTGTGTTTTTATTCCTTGACTTGCTTATGATTGCTGAATTTTGCAATTCATTAAGGGGAATTGCAGATCTTGGAACTTGTTTGAGAAAGTTCCTAATATCTGTAATTAGATGGAGTTCCAACCTGTTTTATTGATAAATGTCAACTCTCTTAAATAGAGAAGGTTGCAACAATCATAAGTTCAAACAAATAGAAAAAAAAACAAGAGTCCTGATTCACTCCATAGAGGGCGCGATAAGCAAGAGGTCTAATTTGTTCTTTTGTGAAGAAACTCCCAATGCTATCAAGAAGGAATCTTGATAGGACCACTTTGATACCGCTGGATAAGAATTGGGTTACTCGAAGAAAAAACAAGAACATTATGCAGAAGCTAAATACAAAGATTTAATACATGAAATTAAGATAACTGTAATTTGAGAATGAAATCCACAAACCTCGAAATGAAGTGCTAAAAACCCTAATTAATTGTAGTAGACCTAATTTGCGAAAGAAGGCTAATCATTTTTACTAGTCAAATTAAACCAACAACTTAGATTCAAGTGATATAGACTCCTAATTGAATAATTAAAGACCATAAGTGTAAGACTAATTACCTTATCTAATTATTAGTTCAAATAAGAACCATAGAAGTGAAAGGAGCCTGGAAAGACGTTTTCTTTTTGTGGCCTATGGTGCTGGTTCGTTAAGAGAGAACTTACAATATCTTGAGTTAATGCAAGCATCTAACAATTGTGAACAAATGGGTTGTTCTTTGCGTTCATAAAGCTGGGATAAACTCATCGCCATAGCCAAATATGGAGGATTATGCAACTCAACCTCAATGGCTATATAATCAGTAAGACTGCTGATATAAAGTTCAATTTTTTGCAACTGTGTGAGTGTGCCAGCCTGCGAAATTAACTGCTCAGACTTTTCTTAGTAATCTGCCACAGACCCATTTTGGCACAACTTAGCCAATTCTCCCAATTTCTGACTTCTGATTGGTGGCCCAAAACAAAGGTTGCAATGACGTTTGAATTCATCTCAAGATGGTTGTGGCATATCTGTCTCTAGTTGAAGAAGCCCAAGTTGTGTATTGCCCTCCAAATGAAAAGAAGCAAGTCCTACCTTTTCTTCTTCTAGAGTTTGTAGGTGTCGAAAGATGTGTTCACATCTGTTCAACTATCCCAAAGGATCCTCTTGGCCATTAAATCGTGGAAAATTCAACTTTGTATGTCGAGGAATGATGAAACTTTCCCCTGCTTCTAATCCTGACCCTCTTGCCACTCTATTTTTACAGTTCCAACCACGATTCTGACTGGTATGTTCAGTTGAATCAGAATCGACCCTCGAATTTGCTAAATCCTCTGAGAGTGCATCCAAGCGAGCATTTGTTGCTTCCTGTCTGGCTAAATTGGCTGCACGTTCTTCTTGGAACAAGTTCGCCAATTGTGCTTGTTGATGTTGAATTTGGTCTCCCATAACTTCCGGCTCTGATACCAAGTTGTTATGGTCCCCTGTTATGGATCTAGTTATGAGATGTTGCAAGACAAAATCAGAGTTTATATAGAGTGAATTAGGAGTTTGGAAAGAGGTTTTCTTTTTTCGACCTATGGTGCTGGTTCGTTAGGAGAGAACCAGCAATCTCTTGAGTTAAAGTACTTAAAAACTTAATAACTTTCTCCTTATCATTTCACTAAATTCAAACAGCAGTAAATACAAAACTAGTGGATAACCACCCATCTGAAAACAAGGAAATAACTTCCTACTACAACTGCGATGAGAAAGTGGAGGAATAACCTCATTACTGCAATAACTGCTACACATAAATAGAAAAAATAAATAACTTAAAAGCTTTTCTAATCTACTACAAACAACTGCAACACAGAAATTAAAATTATAAATAACTAAAAAGCTGAAGTAATCTACTTTCTAATTTCCCTAGATCTTCCTTGTGTAAATCTTTGGTAGACTAAGGGTTGCTCACACCCAAGTAATCAATAGATAAAGGTTTAAAGAAAAAGAACTCTCAATAATATTGATAATAATGTTGTTTACTCAAAGAACAAAATCCACAGCCATATATAGGGAAATTTCGAACACTTTATCGCAAATAGCATGGGATTCAAATTCTATTTTTATGAAAATAATAAATGAGTAAATCCTGATTAGAAAATTTTAAACTAGAAAAACAAGTAAAAATTAATGTCGCACTTTCTTCCCAGCAGTCAAACAAAACAAACAAAAAAAAAAAAAAGAGAGCAAAGAATGCCTTTGTTTTGCTCCAAAAACACATGCCCAATTCAGCATGTTTTGGGCGTGAATTTCACCTTATTTTAGGCTTGATTTTTCAGCCCCCTTTGACTCCACGTGGGCTTGATTTTCATCTCCCTTTGAGCTCCATGTGACACCAATTTCCTCCTTTGGGATTTGGACATGGACCATGAAATGTGTAACACTTAGTCCACTCTTTGCCACAGTCTTTTGACTCAATTCTTGGGCTCTTCTTGCACAATAAGCATCTTCCTGAAAGTCCTAGCGTGGTGCTCGGAATGCCAAAAAAACTGAGAACTTCATCTTTGGCATCGGCCAGTACATTGAGGCCATAGGGAGCTAGAAGAAGCAAAAAAGGACTTGAAAGCTTTGGTGGTGAGTGAAGTATGTGGCCATTAGGACTGGTGAAGACACTCTAGAGAAATGGGAGGACTTAAGCAGCTATACGCTTACAATTCTTTCTTGAGAATATTGAGTACAATGCATGAAGAAGGCTCTGGAAGCTGCACCAAACCAAGTCAATGAGGGATTATGCACTAGTTTGCTTAGAATGAGATGTACGGACAGTTACCAGATTCAAAAAAATTATAGAAAGATGATATTGTTTTGGGACAGACCAAAAAGGAAGGGTGCCACATAAATTGGGACAAATAGAGTCGCATGCTAGCGTAGACTGTATCCTATATTCCGTGTAGCTTATAAGCCCCTGTATCAGCATGTACGCACATCAGTGTCAAACAAGTCATTTTGGAAAGAGTTTCCTCACTGAGGTCAAAGCCTTAACATTTCTCGGTCCGAGCTAGCCTTAACCTTTGTGAACCGCCTTTCCTCGCTTTGAATCTAGGAAATGAACTTTGTATATCCAATATAATATTCAATGAGGACAAACAATGTCATCAGATTCGATTCCATAATTCTAGACTATGTGTAAGTCAACCCAAAAAGTCAACTCCGGCCATCATGGACAAACCTAAAAACAAGATTCACAATCGGGTTATCCATTTGCTTAGGACTTCAAATCTATAGTTAGATTATTATTTCAAGTCCATTTGCATGCTCAAAACTCAATGTAATGATTCTCTGGTTTATGTCTCAAATCCTTATTTTTACCCATCTAATTCCATATTTGGATGATAGATCTTCGGTAGATGAGGGAAGCGAGATTGCGATAGTTTGACCATGTGCAGAGGAGAAGTATCGATGCTCCTGTTAGGAGGTGCGAGAGGTTGGATTTAGGGGCTACACGGAGGAGTAGAGGTAGACCTCACTGAGGACATGACCTTAGATAGAAAAGAGTGGAGGGTGCGTATTAGAGTAGCAGGCTAGTAGGGATAGATTAATAGGTTTAGTCCAGTCTTTATTATCCTATGGTGTCATTATCCATCTTATATTTGTTAAATTTATTGTATCTACCTTCTATCATTGTTTTCATTATTAGTCGGTCTTCCTTGCTTTTCCTTTCCTTTCTTTGTTTTCGTATCTAGTTTATTCTGCTTATGGGTTTTTGAGATGAGGGTTTCCCGAAAACAACCTCTCTACCTCTATGAGGTAGTGGTAAGGTCTGCGTACATTTTTACCCTCCCTAGACCCCACTTGTGGGATTCCACTGGGTATGTTGTTGTTGTTGTTTTGATCTTAGGTTAGATTCATGAAATAGACTTAGATCCAAGTTGGAATCACTTACTCCAAGCTTGTAGAATAATATCTAGGTCAAAACCCTTCAAGTTTCAAATGGTAAAGAATGAAATAAAAATCACAAAACCCGGGCTATATCTGCAGTGCTGGCCTCACTGGGTAATGCTTGATGCACTTGGGTAAGCAATATACCAATTTTCAGCTATAAAATTTGCCATGTGTTGGCCGTACTTCCCAAGTTCTGGCTGCACTTGGCCCTATTTCAGTTGTCAAAATTTTAGCTTTTTGTTCAATGATGGAGAACTCATCCAGTCTCTCGAGTCCCAAACCAAACATCCCAACAAGTCCTAAAACATCATATGCACCTAAGGGAAGTCTCGAACCATGAAACAAAGCACTAAAACTCAAAACTAAAGGTTGGATATTAAATCTCAGCGATGGGGAGTTACTTCACTGTTTAGCATGCAATTCCTTCATCAGAATCTTCCAGTCTCCAATGCTATGACCATGCAACGCGCCAACCCTCATGGAATTACTCCAGATTTTGCATTTTTTTCTTCATCTCAGTTCAATTTTTTCCCTTTTCACCCATGACTTCCTACACATTAAAATCCTCAAATTTAAGATTGATAAGTCATTTTTTACTAATCAAAGCACTTAAACACACCAAAGTATGAGGTGAAATGCATCAAATTATGTCAAATGGCATATTGATCCTATTTTCTGTGAGTGAGCGAGTTGTATCTGATTGTTTGTTCTCTTTAAGAATGGAAAAACTTTTGCTGCTTTCCTGAGTTCCTCTTCTTTTGTGTAACTGTACTGATTTAACACAGATTAAATCTAAAAGACTTTGCACACTTTGTAGTTCTTTCGTAATTTTCTTGGGTTTCTGCCATGTAACATGTATATTGATTCCTTGTTGATATCCAAACTTTGTTTGAATCTTCCTCCATTTGTGTGCTGATCCATCCTATTTGTTCTATAAACACTGTTGATTTCTTCTGTCTTGTCACCTTTTGTCTCTCTTTGTATAGTTCAAAGACGCTCTTACTAGCCCTGCTGGTCGAAAGAAACTAATTGATTCCATGGAAGGAATTCTGCACGCGACTCAACAGGTATCCATGCTCCTCATTCTTGAAATGCATCTCTACTACTGTGCAAGGGAGAGTGAAGCAGTTGCGTGGTTTTCCTGCTTGGGATAAATTTGAAATTTAATATGTCTAATTAAATGGAACAGAAAATTGACGCATGGAAAGATGCACATTACGCTTGAAAAACTGGATATTCTGGTGATTGAACAAAACCATGTCATGTCTTTTAGTTTTATATTTCATATTCAGATGAATATTAACATCTGAAATAACACAATGATTCATTAGTTAAGACATATTAATCTAACATCTTTTAACCTGAGCAACTTTTGGCGAATTGGGCCACAATGTAACTAAGAGCAAGCAGAAAACTGATTCAAAGTGAACATACATTCAATAGAAACTACCCCCCCCAAAAAATAGCTTCTCATACTTGAGTACAGGAAAAGAATTATCTTTAGTAGTTTTAATTCAGTCCTAGGATTCACTTGGTCTTTGCTAAAGATTATCAGATTGCTACTTTTTTGTCAGTTTGTCATATTTACTCTAATAAGCTTTTTCTCCAATTCATTTGATTGGAGTGAGAAATTCTTAAAAAGTGGGAGAATAGTTATAATTCAGTCCTAGTTTCGCTCAGTCTTTGCCAAGGTTGTTATATTACTACCTTTTTGCAAATGTCACTTTTGTCATGGTTACTCTAATAAGCTTTTTCTTCAATTTTTTTGATTGAGTGAGATTTTTTTGAAAAAATAAAAAGAACAAAGAAATCAGTTTAATTGATATCCGTCAGTATCTTAAAAGGACTGAGTGCGAGGAGAGACATTTTCTCTAACAAGGGGTGAGTTGTGAGCCTCGAGGCACTGGATGCAAGCCTCAAGGCACCGAGCATAAGCCCCAGGAGCCTTAAATTTTAATAGTTTATAAATTAATATCATAGAAATAAATATTGAAGAGAAGGAAAATATATGTAGAACTACTTCATCTTAAGATGCTAATGCGAATCATCAATTTATTCAAAAACTAATTAGAACTTGCTTCATTGGAAAAAATGACCAGACATTGAAAGAAAGTGAAAAGTAGAAATTCATAAACTAACTTGAAAGAGCAAAAAGAACTTGAAAAGAAAGAAAAGTGAAAAAGAAACCTAATCAAAAGCATTGAACCAGAGCAAGTGATGAAAGATGAAGTCTTTTTGCTTTTAAATTGCAGAAGTAGTCATTTTCCCCTTTACCCAACAACACGAAGGGAGAGAATAACAATTAGGACTAAAAATAAAAAATAAAAACTGACTTTTAAGAGTTTTAGCTTTTTGGGATTTCATAACAAGCTGACTTTTGTGTTTTTGGTATTTAATTAAAGACTTGTTTAGCAATTCTAGTAATTGGGAGAGGCTTTCAAGGGTTACATCCCCAAACAAAAACCTACCCAGACTAAGTGTCTGCCCAGAACAATGGGGCTTACACCTTGCAATACTTTTTTACCTCCGGGTTGCTCCGGTGCATTTTTGCTGTGCCCCATCATGGGACTCATCCTGATTCTCCCCAAAAACACCTTTTAAAACACTTTTATACATGTACAGTGTAATGATTCTTTTACATAGTCAGGTTACTTTAATCTATTGTCACGAAGCTACTTTATTTCAAGATTATGAACTACTGCTGTTCAATAAATTTTACTTCTTCCGTTACAAGTTGAACTCCAAAATTATTTATGTCCTACTCTTTTCTATTTGTGTTTGTTAAGATAAATCATTTCCTCTTCCTCTTCCTTTTCTCACCAGTCTATTCATGTAGCACTCAGGAAAGTGTTAGATCTTAATTTTTATTTATTTTTTTAACTAGTGTGAAACAAATGGCTTTGACATTGTAGTGCTATTATATCTGGAGGAAATAGTTTCTGTGTAATAGTTTAAAAAAAAAAGTTATCTTATCATGACACCCTCAATTTCAAATTTCTAAAATATGAATGGATCAACAAATAATCTATTATATTGCACCAATTTAGGTAATGCTATACATCACATAGTATTGCGAAAAATAATTTATTTCTATTGTGACAAAATGTGGTAGAGGAGATGCTCTTTTGTAGCTTCAAATAAAAAATGTTTAAAACTTCTTACACAAGACAACTGCCCCCTCCGTTTCAAAAAAGTTGCTTTATTTACTTATTAGTTGGTTTTGGAAAAAAATATATTTTTAAATTTGAAAATAGTATAACTTGAACTTTCCATTTTATTTTTTATGACTACATAAAGTGTTGTGGCATGTTTAAGAATAGAAATTTTAAAAATCTTACCACCATTTGAGAAAAAACAATAATATTCACATGTTGGGCCTGGTGCTCGACATGGGCATCACCTTACCGGTCATTCTATAAAGTGTTGGTTGATTGTAAACAAAAGTTGCTTGCAAGATCTAGAATAGGTTCTGGCTACGTCTTTTACAAAGTATAGCCATTTTAACCTGGAAAAAGTAGAGGAGGTGCTATAGATTACCAAGAGCACAGGCATTACCCTACCTAGTCTAGAAAGTGATGGTAGATCACAAATAAAAATTTGCTTGCAAGGTCTAGAACAGGTTTTACCTATGCTTTCACAAAGTATAGCAGTTCCTTACCTGGGAAAAAAGAAGAAGAGGTGCTGTGGATTAACAAATGACGGAAAAATAACCTAATTATTGTGAATTGGCTGAACTTTTTGATACAGATAATTCATTTATTAATTGAAATTGATTACTAAATCTAGTGCGAGAAAAGAAAAAAGAAGTGAGATTACTTCATAATGGATGGATTATTAACAATGTAGAAGAGGGGATCCTTGTATTGTCATTTTAATTATGTAAAATGGTAGGTGATCTATGCCAATTTAGTGGCTATTTTATAAGAAAACACACAATTCCTTGTGCTATGTTAAATATAATACTCCTTCCATTTCAATTTGTTTATCTTAGTTTGTCTGGACACAAAGTTTAAAGAAGACTTTTGAATTTGGTGGTTGTTGAGTAAAGATATACAGTATACCAAAATGCACTTAAAACTTGTGATCTTCAACATGCAATGTGTAATTTTGAAATTAAAGAGTGCCAAATTAAGAAAGAGAAATTCTTTTTTAAACAGACGAAAAAGGAAAGTAAGACTAGCAAATTGAAACAGGGGAGTATTCTTTACTTCCAACTTACCCCGTCACTTAAGGAGGTGAAGAAACTTTAGTTTGCAACTCAAGACTGTAATGTTAATGTTTCTTTAACGCAAGGAAAGGTATCTTTCTATTGTGAATCCATTAGTAGAATAGATTGATACCTTTTTAGGAATAATGGCTTTATATTCAATGTTTAGAGGAGAATTCAATACTTGAACTCTATACTAATAGCTAAAAGAAAGAACAGCATTTATTACTTCTCTTGAACAGTTGAAAATTCATTTTCAGAGCATATATTCAATCCTCTATATGTGTGAAAAAAGCTTTTCCAGAACAATGAATAGGTTCATAATAACAAAAAACTTAGTGTTTAAAGGAGGGACTAAATCAATATGCAGACTCTGATCCTTTAGATAGATACAAGAAGTTTAGGTATATGCTTTCATTAATAATTCATCAAAATATTGACTTGGAGGAGGCGGTGTCATGTGAATTGGGCACTGTATTTTTTTTTTTTTTGGGGGGTGTGTGTGTGGGGTGTGGTTAACTTGATAGGATTATAATACCAATATGGCAAAATTCTAGATTAGTGGGAGCATTGCTCCTAATTTGTTAGTCAGATGTGTCCAACACATTAATGTTATAGCCCGAGATACATCTAGCAAAAGTAGTTTTAGAATATCTGTCCAAATACTTTGTTGGCGAACACTGGAGGAACTATCAAAACTCTAATTCTATCAGAACATTTCTTCTTTGCACCCTCTTTTGCCAGTAGATCAGCAGGTTGATTTTGCTCCCTGTATATGTGACTGACTGTTGGATTCTCCTGTGACTGCATCTATGACCTGCATTCAGAGATTGACAAACAGTAAGTTAAATGTCCATTTTGTAGCATGTTGATTACCTCTGAGGAGTCTGAGGCTATTTCAATGGGAGTAGGATTATGTTGTAAAGCAATCTTTAATCCCTGCATGATAGTAATTAATTCAGTGGAGTGTTAGTAACATGGGGGATAACTTTCATGAAAGCAATAATGCCTTTAAAAGGAAAGCTTGAAGATCTCCTCGATGGCTCTTGCATTGCCTATTTTCCTTTGGGCAAGTTTTGTGTGGAGTACTGGATCTTCTCCGTTTCATATTCCATTTTTTGACTGACAGCTATATTTCTGCCATTTATATTTACTGTTGACTCATATTCTGAAGTGTTGGTAATCTGAAGGTAGTTGTACAGTTTTGAAATATATTGACCTTTCTGTATATTCTCTTCATAAAATTAACATACTTGAAATAATGTCTAATTTTCCAAGAGAGAAAACTTTAAATATCTTGGGTCCATCATCCAGAGTAGTAGCGATATCGATGATGATGTCACACATCGT
>JBCEWC010007795.1:0-20889 GCA_038996855.1 Solanum aculeatissimum | reverse complement strand
ACCAAAATGCATCAAGATTTGAAAGGTTTGTATTGGTGGCATGGTATGAAAAGAGATATGGCTAAATTTGTGTCGGAATGTCCTAATTGCCAACAAGTGAAAGTTGAACATCAAAGGCCCGGTGGGTTTACTCAAGACATTGAAATTGCTACTTGGAAGTGGGAGGATGTGAATATGGATTTTATTATTGGGTTGCCCCGCACTAGAAGGCCATTTGACTCTATATGGGTTGTTGTTGATAGAATGACAAAGTCGGCTCATTTTCTACCGGGCAAGACTACCTATGGTGCCGAAGAGTATGCCAAGGTGTATATTTGGGAATTGGTAAAGGTGCATGGTGTGCCAAGGTCTATCATTCGGATCATGGAACCCAATTTACTTCTTATTTTTTGAGATCTTTCCAAAGAGGGCTTGGTACTAATGTTAAGTTGATCACCGCATTCCATCCTCAAACCGATAGGCAAGACGAAAGAACAATTAAAACATTGGAGGATATGTTGAGGGCTTGTGTGTTGGAATTTAAGGGAAATTGGGATTATCATTTACCTCTCATTGAGTTTCCCTATAATAATAGTTTTCATGCTAGCATTGGTACGGCTCCTTTTGAGGCCTTGTATGGTAGGAGATGTAGGTCTCTTGTTGGTTGGTTTGAAATTGGTGAAGCGGCCTCGATAGATCCGAACTTGGTTGTTGAGGCTATTGAGAAGGTGAAGTTGATTAGGGAAAGGTTGAAGACGACCCAAAGTCTTCAAAAGTCTTATGAGAATGTGAGGAGGAGAGACCTTGAGTTTCATATTGGTGATTGGGTATATGTGAAGGTGTCCCCTATGAAGGGCATAATGCATTTTGGAAAGAGGGACAAGTTGAGCCCATGGTACGTTGGACCTTATGAAATTGTGGAGAGGATTGGTAGTGTGGCATACAAGTTGGACTTGTCTTTGGACATGAGCTTCATTCATCCAGTTTTCCATGTGTCTATGTTGAGGAAATTGATTGGTGATCCCAAGGACATTACACCTTTGGAGGGTGTGACCATTGAGGAGAACTTGACTTATGAGGAAGTACCGGTTAAAGTCTTGGATAGGCAAGTGAAGCGGCTTCGCAACAAAGAGGTGGCTTCGGTTAAGGTACTTTTGAGGAATTAAGATGTGGAGAGTGCAATGTGGGAAGAGGAGTTGGACATGAAGGAATGATATCCTCACCTCTTTTGCCATGTCATATCTAGGCCCTCTATTCGAGTCATGACAACGACCCATGGACAGGTGTTTTGAAGTATTCTCTAAAGTTTATTTACAATCCACAAAACCCCAATGTACGAGCCATATAACGATGCACCAATCGTGAACCTGTCCTTAGATAGTGCCGATAATACTTTTCTATTTCATTTTGGTTTTGTATTTTACACATTATTATTAATAGGTTTTAAGGTTTATTTTTATTAAGTTACAAGCAATCATGAAGTATGAACAAGGTTTTAGAGGATACACTTAGGATTCATAATATTTTGAGAGGAAAAACATTAGTGTGTGTTTTTTATTCAACCTTGTAATTCTAATTGGTGAGATGGATTTCATATTCTTAATCCATCTGTGTAAGTGCTTATTATGCTACTCTACTTCATAATTTTTGTATTTATACTGATCATTAATAGCTAATTCCATAACTAGGGTTATGGGAACCATGACTAACTAACAAGGTAAAATTAGATATTGTGTAATTCATGGAAGGTGTGTTAGATTGTATTAGGCAATCCTCTTTGATTTAATTTCCTTTTAATGGAGGCCTACGTTAGAACTCGCCTAGTGTTACTTGTTAGATCAAGGAAGTAATGAATAGGAAAAAAGGTAATTAACAGGATTCGATTAAAATGATCTCATCTAATCAACCAAACTGGATAAAGGGGAGATTGTACTGGGATAAAAAGTTAGGGTTAGTAATGCCACATCATGAAGACGGACCATGTTACGGGATAAAATTTACCTATTCGCTAGATCAAAGATGTAGGTGAACCTAGCTTACTGTCCTATGCCTACACACTGGAAAAGGTTACCTTTATCCGATAATACCAAGTTAGGGATTCATGGGGAACACATTACCCTAGTTAGATCTTTTACTGGTTTCTCATCACCTATATTTATTTAGTTTAGTTAATATTACTTTATAAAACCCCCCTTTTTTCTTGGGAGATAAGTAGGTTAGTCATCCCAACTTACATTGAATTAATTCTTGAGCCTACCATATTCCTTGAGGGATCAACCCTAACCTTGGTTAGTTTAATTACTTGAAAAATCTCTCTTTACCTCAAAAAGAAGGTATGGTTTGAGCAACATCAGTATAGCTAAGAGAGAATCTTTGGTTATTAAGGTATACTAGTGCACTGCATGTGTGAACTTGGTTTATTGTTCTTTTATGATTACTATTGGGAAATGCAATTTTTATAGCCTTGGTAATTATCTTGTTGTTATAGTCATGTTTCGACTACATGTGATTGATCTTGAGGGTAGTTGAGCTTATTTTTGCCATTTTCAAGAGTTGTCTATAATCTCAACTACTATTTTAGTAGCTCAATAGTACTTTTAGAGACTTTATGTGATTAAGAGTATCATTGACTTGTTGGTCACCTAATTGTTACCTTGTTTGGGTCAGATTATGGGGTTCTCACCTCATGAATAATCATTTTCTAAAGATCAAAGTAGTGTAGCTTAAATTTGGTGGAGAACTATGTGTGAGGATGTAATGACCTTGTTGGTCATTTTTTATCTTATTTTTGAAAATCACTTTTTTCCCCTTTATGAGTTGCTTTTGACCTATTTTGAAATATCTATATTATTAAAACTAAAATCCTATGTTTTAAAAGTGTAAAATATAAGTTTTAACATTTTTGGAAGCTTATATTATTGAAAAGGTGAGTGTTTATACCATTCAAATATTTGGGTATCAAATTGGAAATTCATCAATTCTTTTATCCCCAGAACGTCCGTATCTGGTCTAAGAGAAGTTAAAAAACTGAATTTGGAGTTCAAATAAATTTTTAGGACCCTTTAGGAGCCAAAGTTTGACCTTAGTCATCATTTTGTGTTCGGAAGCTCAGATTGAAATTCTGACAGTTCTAGTAGTTTGAGATGGTGAAACTAAGCTAAAAATGATCTCAGCATAATTTTTAGTATTTTTAGGATAATTTTGGTATTTTGAATTCTAAACTAGTTTTATTGAGTTGCATTGGTGTCACGACCCAGATAGGGGGCCTAGATGTGACATGGTGAAGGATAAACTGAAAGTCCTCGATCAAGCCATCATAGCATCATCACACACATCATCGGTTTGGAAGCGGGGAAGCTAAACACATAACACATAAGCTCTAAGGGATTTGGGACTTGGGACTCAAGCTATGGGGATGTTGTCGGGAATGGGACAAGCATGGATTCACATAACACATAGCAATGATATCTAAGGGAACGGGTAAGGGGAATCCAAACTATGGGGGCACACCGGGATTATGGGACTTTCCACATAAGCATATAGACAATCAGAATTCCCAACATTCATATCATAAGCATAATAAGAGACCATTCTCATAATC
This sequence comes from Solanum aculeatissimum, assembly GCA_038996855.1. Taxonomy (NCBI): domain Eukaryota; kingdom Viridiplantae; phylum Streptophyta; class Magnoliopsida; order Solanales; family Solanaceae; genus Solanum; species Solanum aculeatissimum. The sequence continues at coordinate 17,309 of JBCEWC010007795.1, read as the reverse complement.
AAGGCTAAATAGCATAACTTTCATGATCAAAATGTTTAACATAACAAGTTAGCGTACAAGAGTTTAGAGTTTTCCAACAAGCCTCTATATAGATAAGAGGGGCCTCGACAAAGTTTGAGGCTCACCCTAAATAAATAAGTAAAATAAATGACAAAATAAAAACTAGGTAGATAGAAGGTGGCTATTACCCTTGAACAGAAGGGCTCACCACTAGAAAAGTCTTCAACAAGGATCAACCGTCGTTCGGTAGAATGTCAAAGTCATCTCCGGTCCCTACATGGTTAGAACATGTAGACAAAGAATATCAATTAGTACAATTAAGCACTAAGTATGTGGGCATGCAATGCATATGACAATGTAGTATGACCAAACAACATGACAAGGGTACAAGTGATACGAAAGGAGTGCACATAGCCAAAGAGTAATACAACAAGATGCTATGCCATGATGCATCAGATTCAATCCTATGATCAATATATTACGGGGATGTGACCTCAACTGACAACATGGAGGACCCAAGAGAGTTACTACCCGGATCCTAACTACTTTCCAAGTAGTACCCTAGTGACCCTTCATGAAGGGGAAATAATACAAGTCATCCCATCTAGGGAGATAACCCATGGTAGCACATGGTTTGATGGAAAGGGTGGGGCCCTTAGGGATAGCCCACTTACTACACCAATCCCTCGGTACTAAGTCTCATCCCACAGCAATACATATATATATACATGCAACTTCAAATCGAAAGACTTACATTCTTTTCAAATCATGCATCATTAGTCAAAACCAAAACATTGATCAAATCATGCTTATGCTTAGGCCAAAGGCCATCAAGGGTTTCTAAAATCATTTTCATGATCATTCCATCTCAATGCAATAAGAGTAGCCCATCTGCATAGCTTATCATATCAAGCCTTCAAAAAATGACAAGGTGGTTCAAGCACCCAATATACTCAAAGAGCCATAATAAAAGACTATGTGATCACAAGCCTTAATATATCATTTCTATATAAGAGTTTCATCATAACAATCTTTAATTCATATGCCATGAATAAGGAACAAGAACATGGGTGATGGGATTCAAACTTTAATTCATAATTTAAAAGGTAATTCAATGTAAATCATGAGAAGTTCCATATTTAAAGCATAATGCAAATCACCCATGCATAATTAAATCATAAAGGGACATGCATATTGATACTTCAAGAGTTTTCATGAAAATTCATAAAATCAATCTTAAATCATGATTAAATCACCTAAAATCTATAGCACATAACCCCAATCAACTAAATACTTCAAAATTGGAAGAACCCATAACTTAAAGAATCTTAAAATAATAAAATTAAAGAGTAGGGTTCTTGGGTCTTCAAGGATGGAAGAAAATCCTTGAATCAAATCCCACATACCTTACAATTTCCAAAGGAATTGAAGAATCAAGCAAGCAAAGGTCTTCTTCCCCAAATTTCTTCAAGCTTTCAACAATGGAGGTCAAGAGGATTTCGAATTCTTCAAAGAGTAGTGAGGAGCCATGGAATGGATGAAAAGGTGTTAGGGTTTTGTTAAGGGGATTTAGGGGACCTTAGGATGCCTAAAAGGGACCTAGGGATTAATTAAATTACAATTAACCATTAATGAAATGGACAATTAACTGAACATAGTGCAAAATGGTTGACCCACACTGACCATACATTGGTACAAAGATCGTACAACTGTCCGTGAACCATCACTTAGTTTCTGCTTCGGCTCAAATTTTTTGGGGGACTTTCTGGAACACTGCACGAGGGGGTTCACGGGCCGTGTGGTTTCAAATGGACTGTATACTTGTCTGTGGAGCCACACTTGGCCGAAGAATCAACCCACCGCCCTGGCAATCTCTCTGCCCCACTTGACGTCCACCCACATGGACCGTTTGAGCCCTCACGGACCGTGGGGTGGTCCGTGAGGTTTACCTTGGCTTTGGTCAGGGCCCTGGCCTCCCAGAGCTCACCGTAACCCTACACGAGATCCCCAAATGGAACATGGAACCACACACAGTCCGTGGTCCTGTCCTTGGCTATTTACCCAAGCCATATTCCAGTAGTATTCCCACAAAGGCAGTCTCACTATTTTGGCCATAACATTCTCATAGGAACTATGAATTGAGTAAAACTAGTTGTGTTGTTAAGATAACTCAAAGAGATTAAATTTGATATGTAGTATCACACACGTTTCAAACCTTATCAAAAGTTATACCTCTTCAAAGCTCACTATACAAACGGCCTCTCTAGGCCACCAAAATATTTGTTTTGCGTTCGGCTACTTAAACTCAATCCGTGGCTACCAAAACTAAACCATGACCAGTATAACATCGTACAAGACCAATTATAAGAAGTTTTTCAAAAAATATTTGGTCCTTACAATTGGCAACTATGTCGTGGAGATCTCAGAATCGAATTTTGATTATTCCGTTGAGTCTGGATCACTTTTTTTAGTCTAGATACATGTTTGGATTGTGAAATTTAGGTTCCAGATGAATCACGAGGGTCTATTTTTATTTTTGATCATGGCTGTTATATCTTGTTTCTGGTGCATTCATGTTTCTTCTTCGTGTTCACGGAGGTTTATCTTTTTGCCTTCTCCGCTTTTGTAGTTATAGCTCCCTAATTGTGTCCTTCTCCAAATTTATGGATACCTATTCATGTTTGTGGAGCACTGATTTGACATTCCTCTCTGTGTTCATGGGCCCCACCGTGCATTCGCAGAGTGTATTTTATACCTAGATAGTATTAAATTTGAAAACAATTATTTTTGCTCTATTTTCAAATATTTCAACCTTTTTGGGCAATTTGTTATGAAGGTTTTTGTGTAATTCTTTTGGGTAAGTGTTTCTACCATTATTTTTATTAATTTTCATGACTTTTATCTTTATTTTATTTTGAATTTCATGATTTTGAGTATTTTAAATTGGAGATTTTTAGTCTATGATTTGGAAACCTTAATTGATGATTTCTCATTCAATTTGACCTCAATTTTAGTGGGATTTTCACCCATAAATTCCTTTTTTGTGTAGATTCATAATTGCAACTCAATTTTTAAATTTGAAAATTTCAAATTTTAGGCCTAATTTTTACCATTTTACCCCTAAGCCTAATTCATGCTAATATGGATATCAAAATTTATCTCATGATGCATAGTATCTATTTTTGATAGCGATTGATTGATTCGGTGATTGTTTGGGGGTTTGATTTGATCAAAAGCTTAGTGTGATTTCGGCTTTGTGGTACGTTCAACTAACCTTTTGGCACTAGATTTTAGTTATTGGATATCTTCATGTGATAATTTTAAGATTTAGATTGATTCATGAGTTATTAGATTGATATGATAGAATTATGATTGAAATGTGATATCAGTTATTCAAAAATTTGAGTAAGTTGTGATTCTACTGATAAATGAGATAAAATCATGAGAATTAAGATATTTTTAATATTATTGTGATAATATGATACTTGTGATACCATTCAGGAGATTTAAGTGGTAAATTGATGATAAATGTGATACAATTGAGATTTATGAGCATATTTTGGGACCTGAGGAGACCGGTTTCATTGACATTCTTATTATTGATGAGAGAGTGGTGATTTGAGACTTATTCATGGCATTATTGTACTAGTTGATGCACTTGGCATAATTTTTTTATGTTATGGCTATTATGCATATCATTATCATGTTATATTGCATATATATACTTGTATTATGACATTGACATATACACATCCTATATTGCATCTGTACCACTGAAACATTTTGATACTTGAGATAGTTGTATTACCTGATATCTATTTATCGGTGCCAAAGTATGTCGATGTATCATTAGCGCCAGCATCCATCATGATACTAGAGACATATTTACCAGCGCCAGAGCCTACAGAGGTGTCATCAGTGCGAACGACTGCCATGACACATGAGAGATTTATTTTTATGGTCTGACGAGACGTCAATGGGTTCTACCTGGTAGCTTCAGCTTTGTAGATGTATACACTGGCGCCAGAATCCATCGTGTTTTCACCCCACTACATTCAAACTCAACATGTGCATCATCACTAACGACTATTATTATCTTATTCTACTCTTATATATGTTTATATTAAGAACCAATCCCTTCCTTACTGGTGATAGAATTCTTCGTTGTTACATACTTGTTTCATTTCTCTTACCCAATAGATTGAACCTACTTAGTATATTTTGGTGCACTCACCCTCACTTTGTTTCCCCCTTGCAGATCAAGCACAGGTACCCCTATAGGGTTGTTGATCTCATTCTACTAACGTTTTCCTCCATCTACCCTATATCTTAGCAGTTAGGTTAGACTTCAAGTCACCGTGGATCTTTTGAGATTTTCCTTGTTGTTTGTTATTCCATTGTATTAGATATTATCAAAAAACATTGTATTTTCATTTGAGAAAGTTGTATTTACTGGTTCGTACTACTTTAGATGCTCTTTTACTCATGACTCCAGGTTTTAGAATTTCACATTATATGGTATGGTTGCTTTTGCTTTAATTTATTCTCTTTTGTTGTGATCTGATTTTGGGTCATGACAGGGGATGAAAGATAACTAAGGTTGTTATGTATGTATATTATGAGTGTTATTGGCTCATTCAGGTTCACTACTTGTGTGTTAGGCATTAGTTCAACATTGCTTCGTGGCTATGAGGAACGTAGGTTCATTTTGGAGACTATGTTATGTTTTAGAGGATTTCGGTTCAGATTAACCCATGATCTAGCTCATCATTTGATAATCACCCCCTTGGGTGGTTTGTTTTAATTATAGTGGATACTCCGAACACTTGTTTGATTAAATACTATGTAATGTGTATGTATGATTCAATGCCAATTGTGACACTGATGTGCTGCAAAAATACAACACTTTTGATGCTTAAAATTTAGGATTTTGTGTGTTCTCAAAGTGATGATAGTAGGTTTGATGTATTTTTGTGTTATTTTTAGAGGATTACCAGAATTAGGGTGATTTTGGGCAAAGTGCTACAAAAGTGAAGTTTTTTGTGATTTATGAGTCACTCTACGATCATGGTTCACTCCACGAGCCCTATATTGGTTTTGTGAGTTAGATCCAGTGAAGGGACAAGTTTCAAAAGTTACATTCATGAGGCATCAGACGGGTCATAGAATTTTTCACAAGTTGTATGTTATTTCGTAGGTTGAAGATCAAAAAAAAATCTAACTGTTGAAGTATTGTAAGATAAAGTCACTTATGAGTAGTAAGTCTGAAGAGGGTCGTAGATAAGGTCATGCTGGAAGGATTAAGATTTTGAAGAGATTCAGAAGAGTGAATAGACGAAACCCCTTACGATCCATAAGTCATAGTATGGCCCGTAGGAAGGTCTTGTAGGTTGACAATAAATTTTGTGCGTTAAAGGATATGAAGCACAAGTACGGACCGTGGTTCTTTATACAGCCCATAACATTGCTCGTTTTACTTATTGATTCTAGTTTTCTTATTTTGTTTTGGACTTGGTTTTTACTATTTATAAATAGGTTTCTTTACAGATGTGGGATGAGAGAAAACAAATAGAGTATGTGCGAGAACATTGAGAACACAAAAATATTGTGATTATTTTTTATCTATAACATTGTGATTTCTTGTGAAGGTTCAGATTGCTTGTTCTTTAATTCATCATTGTAAGTGTTTAATTATGCAATTCTATAACATGATTTATGCATTTACAATGATCATGCATAGCTAAATCCATAACTAGGGTTGTGGGAACCATGAAGAACTGACAAAGTAAAATATGGTTAATCCATAATTCTTGAAAAGTGTGCATATATGTATAAATTATACCCTTTGATGTGAATGCTTTGTAACTGGCCAATGTTAGAACAAGCAAATAACACTGACCAATAGGTTCTACTTGGGAGGCAACCCAAGATATTTTTTGTAATTAATGTGTTTTTTAGTTTTTGCTTTTTGAACTTGTAGGTAGTTTAATTTTCTTATTATTTGTTGTAATTTTGGACTCAAAGACTGGTGGCTTATAGGGTAACAATTTGTTCTATGCAGAATATGCAGGAACAGGGTCAAGTTAGCAAAACTAGTGTAGAAGAGTGATACACGTTAATTCTACAACCAGTTCTACAAGCTTTGGGTTAGACCACAACCCCTACACTGACTCATAGAACCACTTCCAATAAGCAAATTTTTGTGCACTCTAGTCCATGAGTGAACTTTACAGCACGTAAGTTAAACTATGGGTTATGAACAAGGCCCGTTAACCACAAGTAAGATTTCTAAAACTTATTAAGGGTTCGGGGCACCTACGATCTAACATAATGGTCATATTTCCATGTACGATCAGTAGATTGAACCATACTGCAAATATCTCAAAACTACAGCTCAAGAAACTTTGAGACCATGACCTATAGGCCGTAGAGTTTCTTACACCTTGTAATCGGGCTTTCGTGGGACCTGAACCCCACTTCAACACGACCCATCTAGTTGAATAAAAAATGGGGGAAAATATATTTTCCCCTCACTTTGTTCAAAAATAACAAAATACCCTAACCCTTTCTTCTTCCCAAAATGTTTAACCACCGCCCAGTGTTTACCTAAGTTCCGGCAAAATATTGGCCACTCTCTGGCACACTAAGGGTCCTCTTCTCTCGGGTTTTTCTTGTCACTTCTAAGTCGCTAGTGATTGATATTCTGGTATGTTCTCTCATTCAAAGTCTATTTTTACCAAAAATATTGTATAATTGAGAATAATTCCTTGATATTTTTACACTAGTAATTGCTATTTCTTAATAATGAAGTGTGTTGTGTGGTTGGAAATACTTTATTTATCATTTGAACAAAAAAAACATACTTGTATAGAAATTTGATGAATGCATAAACTACCTAGTCAGTTCAGTTTTAATTTTGGATTTTGATAAAACTGATAAGGTGGTATATGAATTACATGTTGGGATGATAAAATTGATTTAAGTGGCCATGAAAGATGTTTATGCCATTATTTGAAATCATGAGATCACTTGTCACTATTATTATATGGAACTATTCTATTGTTGTTGACATTTGAGCGCACTTGTTGAATAATAACATGTTACATAATTTGTTGAATGGTAGTTGAAGTGATATCTGCATGATGAATTGATGATTGAAGGAGTAGATTTATGATTTCTACATGAGGGGTATTGGGTAACTTGGTGAAAATGTATTTTGGGATAAATTGAGTGTATGAAGTTGCTTCGATGTTGTTTAACTTACTATACCTTGTTGTTTATATCTTGGTTGATAATGATTATTGGAAACGTTGGGTCACCCTAGAAAACCCATTTTGCTATTTTGCAACAACACGAGAGTTTTCTATGGCCCGTGGATTAGTCCACGATTCATAGTTTCCCCTCGTAGGTTGAGATCAGCAGTTTGGGGTTTTCAGGAATATCATCAGATGAAACCGTTTATGGGTCGTAGTTTATATTATGACTCGTTGATGTGCTACAAAAATGTAGCACCTTTGATGCTTAAAACATGAAATTTTGTGTGTTCTCAATGCGATGTTAGTAGATTTGATTGTGTTTTTGTGTTTGTTTTGTAGGATTTCAGTGTTGGAAAAGCTTTGGGAGAAATATGTTGAAGCTGCTAGTTTTTGGTGTTCCACGAGATCCTCTATGATTCGTGGAGTGGTCTATAAGTTGTGGAGTGGGCTTCATATATAGTTCTAATGAGGGGTGCAAAGCTAAAGAAAATTCTACAAGGAGGATCCACGAGTCGACAATGTTACACGACTCGTAGAGTGATGGTCGTGCCCTAAGGATCATAAACATGAGATATGATGAAAAGTCATAAGATGAGACCTTTCACGGGCCATGGAATCTTACATGAGTCTTGGTATGGTTTCATAGAAGTCAACTCTTGAACACTGCCAGAATCCAAAAAACCCCAATCCACTGAGCCATAAAGAGGTCCTGTGAAGTTTGCTAACATAGTTTTCCTAGTTCTATTTTATTTTGTATCTTACTTATTATAAGTAAATTTTTAGGTTATTTTTCATTAAGTTTGCAGAGAGACTGAAATTTGAACCTTTTTTTAGTGAATACACTTAGGATTTATCATACATTGTGTGTTCTTGATTGAAACTCGTGATCTTAATTGAAAAGTTGGATTTTGTGATTTCAATTTTCATCTTGTAAGTGCTTAATAAAGTTCTTCTACATAATAATCTCTACGTTTAGACTGATAATACATAGCTAAATCAACAACTAGGGTTGTGGGAACCATGATGAACTAACAAGGTAAAATTGGTTATTGTGTAATTCTTGAAAGGTATGTTAGTGAGTATTGATTATTCCCTTCACTTTGATTAATTTTTAAACGTATCAGTTGTCGAATCAAGGAAGTGAAAAATAGGAAAAGAGGTAATTATCAGGAGATGATTCAGTGTTTTCCTCGTCTAATCAACTTAACCAAATTAAGGTGAGGTTTTATTGGGATAAGAGTAAGGATTAGTAGTGCCACACCACGGAGACAGATCAAGTTCTGGGTGAAATCTACCTATTTGTTGGATCAAAGACTTAGGTAAACCTAACTTATTATCCTACTCCTACACACCGGAAGAAAATCACCTGTTTTTGATATTACCACGTTATGGACTCATGGGGAACACTTAACCCTAGTTAGCTCTTCCACTGATTTTTCATTACTTGCATCCATTTAGTTTAATTCTTGTTTTTAAACCCCCTTTCCTCGAAAGATAATAGGTTTATGACTCTCAAGGTGCATTGAATTGATTCTGGAGTCTACCATATTCCTCGTGGGAACAATTCTAACCTCGATTAGGTTATTTACTTGATGACCACTTTACCGCAAAAAAGAGGTGTGGCTTCAGAGACATCAAGTATTTTGGCGCCATTGCGGGGGAATACGGCTAGAATTTGTTAATTCAAGTAACTTGGGGATTAGCCCTTATCTCTCTTATGTTATGTTATTCTTTTTTTTTATCTAATTTCAGGGGCCTAATATTGCCAAGTATGGTTCAGGCCAATCTCAACCATGATGAAGACGATAAGGACCCAAAAATGTCAATTGAAGAGAGGTTGGGTATTGAAACTTTGGAGGTAGTCTTGATGAATTTTAAAAATGATGGCATCCCGAATTATGAAGAGATAGTGCAAGTCCTGAAAGCTTTAAAATTCCCTTGGAGGCAAGCTAAGGTTAAATTGGACTTAAAACTTCATAAGTCACCCCCTACTAAACCTTCCACCGAAGTACCACTAGAACTGGAGTTGAAGGACATGCTACCCCATATAAAATATGTGTTCGTAGGGGAGGACAACACATTATAGTCATAGTGGAAGCAGAACTAATGGCCCAAAAGGAGGATACATTAGTCGCAGTGGTACAAAAGTTAAAAAAGGCAATTGGATGGAGAATCACATATATCATTGGTATCTGTAACGACCCAAAAACTTTTGAACTTCTTAATGGTTGATCAAGGTTAGTGTTGTATTTTTCATGGTTGAATTTTTGTAGTCATGGGTTGCATTTAAGTGATCGGATTAAAAGTAATGGTTTAGGTGAAAGATTGTAAGACCAATTAGACAGCATGGACTTTGAAAAGCGGTATCACGTGGTATGGGATGAACTGTGTGGTCTATTATATATAAAATTGAATCTCTTTGAGTTATCTTCGTAACATAACTGGTCTCACTCGATTCAGAGTTCAGATGTTGAAGTTATGGCCCTTGCAGTGAGACTGCCCATATTCAGAAGTATGCTGGAATAGGATTTGGGATTGAGCCGAAGTGAGCGACCATAGAACGTTTGGTGGTTCACAGACCATGGTGTGTCCCGTGAGTTATTCCAGTGGTCTCCTTGGGATCTTAGACCAGGCCCCGGACCAAGAGGAACTCCACGGACCACTTCACGGTCCGTGAGGGTCTCTTGTGAAGTGTTCTAGTGAGCTCATCAAGACTCAGGGCTGGACTACAGACCAAGTAATGCACCACGAACCAGAACAAGGTCCATGTGCAGCTAGACAGTCCGTCATACCCCTCGTGAGTTGGTCCAGAAAGTCCCCCGAGAGTTCAAGTCGAGCCAAGACCAAGTGAGGTCTCATAGACAGGTTCACGGTCCTTGAACCTATAGACGACACCTGGGAAGCCTTTTGTGAGGCCCTGCTTCTGTGATCTTGTCCGTTTCATTAATGGTTAATTCGTCATTTGGTTTAATCGCATGCCACTTTTAGCCTTTCTAAGGTCTCCTAAAGCCCCCAAATCAAACCCTAATCCCCTTTTATTCATTCTAACACTCTTCAATCCTCACCAAAATTCTCTATATCCTCTTGACCTCCATTGATGAAAGCTTGAAGAAATTTGGGAAAAATCATCTTTGTTGCAAATTAATCAAATTCTATTGGCTAATCTCAAGGTATGTGGGATTGATTCATGGATTCCTTTTCATACATGAAGACCCAAGAACCCTTATCTTTAAATTTTGAATTTAATATTTTCTTTAATTATGGGTTCTCTAAATTTTGATGTATTCAATTAAATTGAGTTGTGGGCTGTAGACATTAGGTGATTTAAAGTTGATTTAAGTTTTAAATTCTTGACGTGCATTGAAACTCTTGAAGGTCTAATGTGCATGTCCCTTTGATGGTTTAATATGCTTGGGTAAATTGCATTATGTTTTGAATTGGGAATTTCTCATGAATTATGATTTAAATTATCTATTGAATTATGGTTTAAGGTTTGAACCTCCATTACCCATGCACTTCATTCCTCATACATGGTATTGCATGGGATTATGGTTATGGTGAAATTCTTGTTAAGGGCATGGCCCTCTTGTTATGGTATGATATGTTAAGACTTGTGATCACATAGTCTCTTGTTATGGCTCTTTGAGCATTATGGGTGCTTGCACCATTTTGATATGTTATGAAGGCTTTATATGATAAGCTATGTGGATGAGCTACTCCTATTGAATTGATATGGAAATGGTTTTTGAAATTCTTGTTGGCTTTTAGCCTAAGTATGGATATGGATTTGATAAGTACAAGGTTTGACTAATGATTCATGGTTTTGGAAAGAATGTCAACCCTCCATTTTGAAAATCTTGCATGTATATACGTATTCCCGTGGGATGAGGCTTAGTTGGGGTGGATTATCTTCAAGGGTCCATACTCCTTTCCGTCAAACCATGTGCCAACATGGAATTCCTCCCTAGATGGGATTACTTGTTATGTTTTTCCTTTGATGAAGGGTGACTAGGGATCTACCTGGCAAGTAGTCTGAATCAAAGTAGTAGCTCGCTCGGGTTCCCTCTATTGTCGTTTGAGGTCACATGCCCTCTACAATATGATTTGTAGGTTGCATTTTGTGCATCATGGCATGGAATATTGTTATGATATATTTATCTTTTGGCTATGCGTATTCCTTTCGTATCACTTGTCCCCTTTTCATCTTGCTTGGTTATATTATTACTTCATATGCATTGCATGCCCACATACTTAGTACATATTATGTGAATGCAAATCGGATCGACTGGTCATGGGAATCATAGTGAAGTTTGAATGACTTATAAAATTCTAAGTGTGACTAATTTTGTCCAACGATCAATCAAGATGCCCACGATTTTGCCAAGGCGTACAATAGATAATAGAGAGAGGGTGGCGTTTCCCGCAAGCATGAGCTTCTGCTAAACCCAATTATGGTGATTGAGTTATTTGATGTATGGGGATCAATTTCATGGGCCTATTTGTCAGCTTACACGAAAATAAGTACATTTTTGATCCTGTGGATTTTGTATCAAATTGGGAAGAGGAGGTAGCGCTACCCAACAATGAAGGCAAATGTGTCATAGAATTTTTGAAAAAGAACATCTTCTCAAGATTTGGTACCCCTCATACAATTATCAGTGATGGAGGCTCATACTTCAGCAACAAGCTCTTCAAAGTACTACTTGAAAAATATGCAGTCAAGCATAGAGTGGCAATTCCCTATCATCCGCAGACCAATGGACAAGTGGAGGTGTCAAGCAGGGAGATTAAACAAATTTTTTCCAAAACTGTGAATGCAAATCGGACCGACTAGTCATGAAATCTAGATGATCCATTATGGGCATACCAGACTGCATTTAAAACCCTTATAAGTATGTCTCCCTACCAGCTTGTCTTTGGGAAAGCCTATCATAAACTGGTGGAACTGGAATATAAAGCAATGTTAGCACTAAAAATGTTGAACCTAGATTGGAATGAGGTGACAACCTCGAGGTTGAACCAGTTTAATAAGCTGATGAGTTCCTCCCAAAAGCATATGAGAGTTCAACCCTGTACAAAAAGCGAATGAAGCTTCAACATGATCGCCACAACAAAAACCGTCAGAGATCCAATCTATTTGAGTTATAGATTGAGGTTGTTCCTTGGAAAGCACAAATGCAAATAGATTGGACCCTTCAGAGTGGCACGAGTCTTAGGCCATGGAGATATCGAGTTGGAGAAATAAAATGGCACCACATTCAAAGTGAAAAATTATAGATTGAAGTTATACCTTGGCAATGATGAAGAAATTAAGACAGTGGAAGCATGGGCACCTGATGAAGTCTGAGTAATCAAGTGAACCCAATCGTGCCACGATAATATATCAGGCGCTACTTGGGAGGTAACCCAAAGATGTATAAGGCATATCCGCTCCCAGGTATATACTTTTTGACGAATATTCTTTACCTTTTATATTATATGTGCATTGGGGACAATGCACAACTTTTTCGATGGGGTGTGTGTAGTTATAGGCCTTAGTGACGTATGAATAACCTTGACCTATAACTATCCCAATTTTCTATCTAAAGTGTTTTCTTGCCTATGTTCTTTTTCCTTGCGAATATTTATTTTTCTGTTGAAACGGCATTTGTAGGATGTTTAGGTAGTATTAGTAGCATTCAATACTTATATCAATGGCATATTATGTTTCTGTTGAAAATGGTACCCACCAAATTTTTTGTGTTTAGTTATTTTTTATAGCAACCTTTTATGATTAGTTGTCTGACAGTGCTTGTTATGATAATTTAGGCTAAGTTGTGATGAAAAGCATGATATGATCGTTTGTATTAACATGTAAAGAAGTTCCATGTGTGAGTGAGCTTAATTACATGATTCAGTACTGTGTTTTAATTTAGAACTTTCCTTGTTACTCTGATTTTTACTGTAGATTAGTTGTTTAGGAAAGTATCTTAGACAGTTGTTCGTAATAATCCACTTAGCGTAAAAATAACCAGCCAAATGTGCTATGTATCCCTTGATTCCTGTATTTGAGCCTAAAATTGACCTCTTTAATTGTAAACACCTACGAAACCTTGCCCAAATTCATGATTAGATCCTAATATTGGCCCTGATCCTTCCTTGAACATCGTGCACCTTGATTGAGGTAAAATTTCTAAGTTGAGGGTGGCTACAAAAAGTGGCCCTGGTTCAAAAGATGGATAATGTGCACCTCAACTTAGGCTAAAAGCCTAAGTTGAGGGTGGCTATTGAGGGAAAAGTCGTAAAAAGGTGAGGGAAAATTAGTGTTGCAAAAAATGAAGTAAATAGAGAGTAGGTTGCAAGAAAAAAAAGAAAAAAATTAAAGAAGTGCTTAATCAGTGTGCTTAAGAGAAAGAATTTGAAAAGTAAAGGCATTGTGTCAAAGAGTGAAAAATAGGCACCCAAAAAGGTTTGAAATAGAAGTAAAAGGAAGAATGAATTAATAGATTGATTGGTAAGGCGCAAGTATAGAAAACGCAGTGTCAAGGAGAGCCATTAGTCAGTATGTTTCAAAATATCACTCCAAAGCCCCTGAGCCTACGTTACAAGCCTAGTAAGCCGTAAAGTGATTCTAACCCAACTAGTTGAAAGTGTTAGTCATGAGTATAGGGGCAAGCATATGATATCGACCATGGTATCTGAATGTCTTTTATGAGAGTGATCCAGGAAGTCCCGAGCATTAACTGTGAAAATTTTATATTGAGAGGGAAAATGGAACTTCTTTCTGTAAGGGAACTTGCATTGCATTGTTGATGTCTGACTAATTTGGTGATTTGTCCTTGTTTATGATTACATGGCTTTTCATAGTTGCACTGTTGGGCATATTGATCAGTGTTGGTTTGCTAGATGGCTATCTGATTTGAGGTTGAAATATAATGTGGGTGTCTGTGTTGGATTTTGATTGAGTTTGTGCCATTGTTTTCGAGTCTGTATGTTGCTATATTGATTATATAGATTGAGTCTATTTCTTGAGGAAAAGAAACAATTTTAAAATTTAGGGTGTTGATGTGTTGCCAAAATGCAACACGTTTGATGCTTAAAACATTGACTTTTGTGTGTGGTCAATGTGATGCTAGTAGATTTGATTTTGTTTTTGTGTTTGTTTTGTAGGATTTATGTGTTGGCAAAGTTTTGGGAGAAATATGGAGAAGTTTCTAGTTTTTGGTGTTCCATGAGACCCTCTACGAGTCGTAGAGTAGTCCATGAGTCGTTGAGTGAGTTTCGTATACAGTTCAGTTGAGGAGTGCATAATGGAAGCCAATTCTACGAGGAGGATCCACAGGTCGTACAATGTTACACGAGCCATATTGTGATGATCGTGCCCTGAGGATCAGAAAATAGAGATATGTTGAAAAGTCATCAGATGAGACCTTTCACGGGTCGTGGAAACATACACGAGTCGTGGAATAGTTTCATAGAAGTAAACTCTTGAACACTATAAGAATCCACTAAACCGCAATGAGTCGTGAAGTGGTTCACGAGCCATAAAGAGGTCTCGTTAAGTTTGCCGACACAGTTTACCTAGTTCGTTTTGGATTTGAGGTTTTTAGGTTATTTTTCATTAAGTTTGCATAGAGAACGAAGTTTAAACCTTGTTTTAGTGAATACACTTAGGATTTATCATATATTATGTGTTCTTGATTCAAACTCTTGATCTTAATTAAAGAGTTGGATTTTGTGATTTCAATTTCATCTTGTAAGTTCGTAATTATGTTTTTCTACATCATGAACTCTGCGTGTACACTGAGAATGGATAGTTAAATCCACAACTAGGATTGTCGGAACCATGATGAATTAACAAGGTGAAATTGGTTAACGTGTAATTCTTGAAAGGTGTGTTAGGGCGTATTGATTGTTCTCTTCACTTTAATCAATTTTTAACAGTGGCCAATGTTAGAACCTGCCTAGTATTACTATCCAGATCAAGGATGTGACAAATAGGAAAAGAGGTAATTAACAGGAGTCAATCAATGTTTTTCTTGTCTAATCAACTTAACTAAATTAAGGGGAGTTTGTACTGGGATAAGAGTAAGGATTAGTAGTGCCACACCACGGAGATGGATCAAGTTCTGGGGTGAAATTTACCTATTTTTTAGATCAAAGACATAGGTAAACCTAACTTATTTTCCTATACCTACACACTGGAAGAGAAGTACATGTGTCTGATATTTCCATGTTAGGGATTCATGGGAAACACTTAACCCTAGTTAGCTCTTCCAATGATTGTTCATTACTTGCATCTATTTAGTATACTTTAAATTCTTGTTCTTAAACCACCCTTTCCTCGGGAATAATAGGTTAATCACTCTCAAGGTGCATTAAATTGATTCTGTAGTCTACCATATTCCTCGTGGGAATGATCCAAACCTCAGTTCGGTTATTTACTCGATGGCCTCTTTATCTCAAAAAGGAGGTATGTATTGAGTGACATCACTCGTAACATGGTTTTGTAGGTTCCAAGCCTTTACTATTAAGATCCTAGAATAATACCTACGACTCAGCCTACGACCCCTATTTTCTTCTACGAGTCATAACTGGTCTTGTATGTGCATTTCCTGTAACTTAAAAACTATGACCTGTTACCTACAAAGGCCTTCTACAGCTTGTAGTCTACCTTATAGATAGTATGCGAGCCCTCATAGGCCCTTCTATGACTCAGTTTTGTAACTTTTTGTGTTTTTTTCATTGGTTCGTTGGTCTTATGGGTTTGTATAGTTATATGATTTTAGGTAATATGTCCCCCAAACCCAAACATGATGAGATAGCATCCTTGGAGACTCGGCTCCGCAATAAGCCTACAGACTCTAAGGCTAGTGGATTAGTAGAGGAGCTCGATATCCATCAAGATTTGGGCGTCAAGTGACAATAGACTCGAGCAGTAGCTAGACAAACAGCGCTAACCCAAACAATGGCCATAGTTGCTCTGCCTCTCGAGTTTTATGATGGAGGCGATAGAAAGAGAAACTCCATACAGATGACTTCCTCTGGTGAAGAGTTCGAGTTCGGATCAGGTAAGAGAGATGGATCCGCCTCAAGAGAGGAGTCAGGTTCCAAAGTTACAGAGTCTAACCTGGTACCACAAGCACCACCTTTGCCTACAGATGCTTAGATGAGTAAATAGTATGTGCAGCGTATGCAGTGCATATACTGAGATGATCTCCAGCATGACAAGCGGGGTCAATAGGATCGCACTATATTTGAGGAGCCCCAGATCATCACTACTAGGCATTATAATGCCCCTGCACTATAAGATACTATGGCCCATTACTAGTTAGAGTTCTTAGCAATTCCTTTGGGGAAGTACTCCCGGGTGTTGGTTTCTGAGTTATATGTATCATACGCTGCTATAATTGCGGAGTTGACCCCGAGAGGGAAGAGGTTCCTCACACAACCTCAGATTAATAAGACGATAGTAAGAGGAGTTTCGATCGACATTCAAAGACCACCATTCGTCAATTCGTATTCGGTCCCGTGTATCAACCCTTCATTTCTACACTGAGTATGACTATCGGTTGGGGCAAACTAGGGACCGGGGATTAATGAGAGATGCGGCCTGTAAGGCTTACCTGATTAGATGGATCTTTGACCATATTATTGAGCAGGGCCAGGACCCTAATTAGATTTCTATATTAGCGATGATAGTAAAGGCAACACTCAGCATCAACGATATGTTTCTGTGGTTTGTAGTTCATTCACTGATTTAACCAACCCATGCTAATAATACGTTGACCCTGGATCATACAGTATTTAATGCCAGCATCATTTTTGGCTATGAAATTTATTGGGCCTACCTGATAGCAGAAAATATACATAAGTGGGCCTTAAGAGGTCCACCTCTATTCCATTCTCATGCCTGATCTAAAAATTATGCATAGCTATGGGAGTGGATATTCTACACCAGGTAGACACATTGATCGAGGTTCATAGTGTAATGACTCGGATAGGGGGCCTAGATGTGACATGGCGAAAGAGGACCCGAAGACCCTCGATCAAGCCATCATAGAATCATTACAC
>JBCEWC010007794.1:0-20890 GCA_038996855.1 Solanum aculeatissimum | reverse complement strand
GTGATTTTGTAGAAAATAGTCCCTAGTTCCCTTGTATTTTAATTTTGGACAATTTGAATTTTTTGTTTAACTTTGAATCAATTTAAAAGTTTGACATTGATGATTTTCATTCTTTTTATTGTTTAATTGTGTCTATTATTATGTATTTTGTATGTTTTACTTCTTCTTTATTGGTTGGTGTTGACTGTATAGATATAACAAATTGAATGAAATTTTATTTGCAGGTGGGCAGCAGAAACTGTAGGTTTCTGCTGTCAAAAATTTTTGCAGAAAAGCAACGAACTGGGACCCTTTGTCCGTCGTTTTCTTGCCATTTTTTTAAAAAAAAATCCCAGAAAAGCGACGGTCAAAGGGACCCTGTCCGTCGCTTTTTAGGATTTATTTTAAAAAAAAATTCAGAAAAGCGACGGACGGGGTTCCTTTGTCCGTCGCTTTTCTGGATTTTAAAAAACTTACACCACGCAGTCCGTCACAATTTCTTTACGTCCGTCGCTTTGTTCCTTTTATTTTTTTTAAAAAAAATCACTCTATCCGTCGATATTCCGTCACTATTTTGCCACGTTGTCTATCGCTATTCAAAAAGCGATGAGCAAAAAAGCGACGGAAGTGATTGCGTCGCTTTTTCGAAAAAACTCGACGCAGTCCGTCGCTTTTGTCCGTCGTTTTTTGGCCTTTTTGTAGTAGTGTTAGTTGTTAAAATTAACTTGAACTTTAGAATTTTTAAATTAAGTTCTTAGAAATTAATTCAAATTTATATAAATTCTTAACTTTTAAATACTTGAACTTTAATTATACTTAAAATTTGAAACTTTAACTTTAGGATTATTTTTAAGTATTTAGAAATTGTTGATACTTTAAGAAATTTCTTAAGTTACACTTTAGGATTATTTTTAACTTAAGAATGTAATTTAGAACTTGAACTTTACATACTTGTTAAGTTGAACTTTAGGATATTTTAACTTGAATTGAGATTTTAGAATTAACTTGAACTTTAGAATTTTTAAATTAAGTTCTTAGAAATTACTTCAAATTTGTATAATTTTTTAACTTTTAAATACTTGAACTTTAATTATACTTGAAATTTAAAATTTTGCTATTAACTGAGAAAAATCCAACTTTAAACTTTAGAAAAGTTGATGAATAATATATTGTAGGATATAAATGAACTTTAAGTTGTGAAGTTTAATTTGATGTTCAATAGTATTTAGAACTTGAACTTTACTTATTAAGTTGAACTTTAACTAGAATTTTTAAAAATTTAATTAAGTTCTTAGAAATTACTTTAAATTTGTATAAATTCTTAAGTACTTTTAAATACTTGAATTTTAATTATACTTGAAATTTGAAACTTTAACTTTAGGATTATTTTTAAGTATTTAGAAATTGTTGATACTTTAAGAAATTTCTTAAGTTACACTTTAGAATTATTTTTAATTTAAGAATATAATTTAGAGCTTGAACTTTAGGATTTTTACTTAAGAACATATTTGAACTAATTAATTAAGGTTGTTTTTTGTAGATAGATCATCGTTTGTGGATGTATGACATGTATTATGAAAATGACAGTGGGTTGAAATCTACAGGCATCGTCAATTCTTGCCAATGGACCACAAGTTTAGAAAAATGAAGCATCATTAAGAATAACCAGGGTTGACATTGATCCCTCACCCCATCACTGACAGGGCATCAAATTTGGGAGAGAGTTTCTCAACTATCTAAAGTTACAGAAGCTCCACCTTATAGACTTTCTAGATACGGTGTTGAACATAATTAAACCAAATAAAGCATATTCTAGAAATTGCTATATTGGAAGGATAATATCCTACGATATAATCTTAATGTGATGTATATTGAGAAAAAATATTTTGACAACTTATTTATTCAATACAGTGATGAATGTTAAAGACAAGACAAAAGACAACTCATGAGCTAGAACATACTTAAAGGAATATTGTAGGAGGAAAGAATTGTGGTTGCAGCAACTACCAAATGATAAAATCGTCAAGTCTAAAGCCAGTTTCACCATGGATGAGAAACGTGAAATATGTGAGTGAGTTAAAAATTTGAGGATTTCGAAAGGATATGCTTCAAATTTGGGTAAGAGGACAGATTTGAATGAAGGCAAGTTGATAGGTAAAAGTCATGATTGTCATGATTGTCATGTATTCATGGAAATTTTGCTTTGTATCACTTTTAGCCATCTTCCTGAAAGGATATGAAAGTCAATCGCAGAGATAAGTTTTTTCCTTAGATATTTATGTTCTGGAACGTTGCTTGAAAGTAGTTTAGATAAGATGGAGAAAAATATTCCTGTTATTACTATAAAGTTGGAGAAGATTTTTTCGCATGGCTTCTTTGATGTGATGGAGCATCTTCTAATTCATCTTGTACAAGAAGCCCGCCTTGGAGGTCTAGTTCAAACAAGGTGAATGTATCTATTTGAAAGGTAATGTTTTTTATGACTTAAGTAATTAATTATATATAATGAATGTATAAACAATAAAATCTGTGATTAACACATTTGAATTGGTACGTACAAAAAAATTAAAAGTTGCAAACAAACAATTAAGCAAAGGGGACAAATCGAAAGATCAATTGTTTAAGCTCATATTGCAAGAGAAATTAATGACTTTTATTCTTATTACTTTGAGGATGAAGTGTCATGCAGAAGAAATAGGTCAAATCAAAATGATGAAGGTGATAGTGATCTTATGTTTCCATCGATTTCAATTTTTAATCAAAATGTTCGAAGATCTAAAAGGCATGGAAAATGAGGCTTCACGGCTATGGAAAGACAATCGACTATGACCCATATTTTACTTAATTGTCTAGAAATTCAACCATATCTTAAGTAAGTGTTAAATTATATTATCAAATTACATACTAATTAGTTTTTACTAACTAACAAAAATGTATATATCAATATCAGCTTGTTCGTAAACACATGGGACAATGAAGTCATATATACAAGATTTTTCAAATGGTTAAAGGATTATGTATGTGTGAAAGCCTAATCATATTGAATCAATAGGAATAATGTACTTATTTTATACTAAAATTGTGTTATTTCGGATATAATTTGTAGATTTATTATCAATACTCAATTGTTGAATATTCACCATTAGTGAGAGAAATCACACTCGGGCATGAATCTCAAATTCATACAATGAGTGAATATTGTATGAATGGCTTTATGTTTTAAACTGAAGAAATTTCTATGTACAAAAAAACTAATAATAGTGGTGTCTTCGTTCAAGGTGATGTCGACGGTAATAGTCAAACTATTGAATATTATGATGTCATTCAGGAGATTATTAAAGTTCGATATTCAGATTGGCCTAAAAAGAAGATAGTATTATTTCAGTGTAAGTGGTTTGACCCATCACATAGAGGCACAAGGATGGACCAACAACATAATATAATTGAAGGTAAGCACACCAGACAATATGAAAGTTATGATCCTTTTATCATTGCCCAAAATACTAAGCAAGTCTACTACGCTCCATATCCATTGCGTAGAGATAAGGCTGATTGGTGGGTTATTATTAAGACAGAATGTAGGAAGAATTGAAATTGAGAATGTATTAGATATGGCATACCAAAATGGTCTTGCACTTGTTCAACAACAAGTTGATGTTGAGTTGAAGACCATACTAGAACATTGTCAACACATACCAGAAGAGGTCTGTGATGATAAATTAATAATATCAAACGTTCAGGAAGAAGTAGATAAGGAATATGAATCATTGGAGGAGGAGGAATGAGAGGATAATGAATATGAAACAACTAAGAAATCAGAATGAGAGGATGACGAAAATGAAACAAGTGAGGAGGAATAGACTGTTAGATTATATATAACTAGTATGTAAGTTAATTTATTTTGCTAATACTAAAATTATTTGATTTATTTTTCTTATATATTGTATTTGTGTTACTTTATATTCAGATGTCATCGGGTGATGGTGATAGATCTCGGGATCATCTTGGGGTTACTCATTCTGATAGGACTAAAAAGAAGAAGTCTAGGAGAACTATTGATCCTGAGTATATCCCATACTATATTTCTTCAGCACCTGATATTCAGGGTGCCTCAGGTGCTAGTTCGACACATACTACTCATTATTTGCCTTCTGAGACTATAGATCCTCTAGTTTTTCATAGTCAGTTGTGTCGATCACGGGGCACATCTTCTTATGCACAGTCGAGATTCACTTTGTATGATCAGATCGCTCCTCGACCTACAGTGGCATATCATCGACCCACATCTTCGACTACTCCATCTTTTACTTTTCATCTTCTATATCTCAGTCTCCCTACCTATCTAATATGAGATTTAGGGATTCTTCCAGTACTAATGCTGACCCTCTACCATCGACTCGGCATTAAACACATCCTCCACCATCAACTTCACCTTCTTTTACTGTTGCATATAAGGCTACACAAGATGCACCTGACTTAGCTCCTAGACAGAGAGACAGACGTGGAAGAGTCATGATAGAGCCTGATGGATTATCATAAGTTTGTAGTTTTATTAATTTATTTTTGCTATCTTAACAAATTATAGATGAACTAATAACATGTTTATTATGTGTCTTGCAGGTGACATCCTTCGAAACAGGTTATGAATGCTCTACAGGAGAGTGTTAGGAGGTTATACACAGAGGCATATCACTCTTGGGGGGAGATTCCAAATAATATTTGTCAAGCGATGTTTAATGAATTCAAGGTATATATAAGATTACATAATGTTTTGAGTATTATTTACTTAACTTATTTTTTAACACTATTTGTTTTTTTTCAAGACTTTATGTACTTGGCAGCCGAAGTACAACATGGTCATTGCGATCACTTTTGAGAGAAAGATGAGCACCTAACTATCTAACTGGCTAAAGAAAGCAAGATATGATGGAAAAACTAGTAGTTGGATGCCTTCGAATGTATATGAAGATCTGGTCTAGTATTGAAATACCGATAACTTCAAGGCTATGTTTGAGCAAGCTAAAAAAGCTAGAGGAAGCTTAAAGGGTGACTCATTGCACACCGAAGGTACAAAGAGTAATGGTACCATTACGAGGGAGCTGGTAAAATTTTTAAAATTTTAGATTTAAACTAACATATTTCTTAAATAAAGTATTTAATTTGTACAACGTATAATTTTATTAATTATATTTAATTTATAGGAAAAACAATTGGGACAACCTCTTTTATATGATGAAGTTTTTAGGAAGTACTATATGAGGAAAAAGAAAAATGAGTCGGATCTGAATCAGTGGGTGGAGGAAAGGACCGAATAAGATTATGTAAGTTATTTAACATAACTTTAATATAATATAGACACACACACACACACACACACATATATATATAATGTATAATTTATTTTGATTCTAACTTTTACTTTTAATATACATATTGAGTCTAACTATTAATTTTAATATGCAACATGAGTATGAATGACAAATACATGAGCTTGGGGACTCGGTCCAACTAACCCCTGAGTTGTTCAATCAAATTTGGATGGAAAAAGTCACAGGAGGGAGCCATAAGGGCCGAGTTTATGGAATGACCTCCCGGAATAACATATGACGACTCCAATCCGGTTTACAAGTTATTGGATCGTCACGTCAAGTTGAGGCCATTGACGAGGTTCAGATAGCTGTCATGTCTCAACAAATTGCTTAACTTACACGTGCATTGGCAGATTTTGAAGCACGAAGGTCTGAACAAGTGTTCAATCTAGCCCGTCGGTCTTCACCCACTCCCGACGAATCTGACGAGAGTAGTGATGATTTTGTTGAAAATAGTCCCTAGTTCCCTTCTATTTAAATTTTGGACAATTTAGAATTTTTGGTAAACTTTGAAACAATTTAAAACTTTATAAATTATGAGTTTCTTTGTTTTTAATGTTTAATTGTGGTTATTATTACGTATTTTGTATGTTTTAGTTGTTGTTGATTGTCTTGTATTGGCTGTATTGAATTTAAATTTTAATCCAGATGGGCAGCAGTTTGATTTCAATTGTCAAAAAAGTTACAGAAAAAACGACGGACAAGGTCCCTATGTCCGTCGCTTTTTAAAAGGCGACGGAATTAACTGTGTCGCTTTTCCATTGCTTTTAACAAAAAAACAACATCGTCCGTCGCTCTCTTGCACAATTATGTTTAGTTCAAGAATTCCAGTAGGTCTCTGAGAAAATTCCATCTTTTAATGCAACGAAAAGAGGATGATGACTAAAAGAAAGATCTGAAGAAAAAATGTGTTTGCTCTATTCTTTTTAACTTTGTTAAAAAATCAGCCTCCCTCTTCTTTTTATCTAGGCTCAAGTGGAAAAGCAAATGAAAAACAGAGATCAAATAGGAAAGTGTGGCCATTATTTGTTATAATTGTCCTGTTAATTTGAAGACTAAACTCCTTCAATGGCTTGTGATTAGAAATAATTTTTTGGAAGGGGTGTACTTAATATTTATCAGTGAACAATATAATCAGGAAAAGAATGAATCGTGTTTATAGAGATGTGATTTGAAAAATGAGACTATCAAACACCTGCTTTTTAAGAGATGTGATTTGAAAAAAAAAAATGTATAACTCTTATACACTAGTATATATTTTTATATAAAGTTTATATATTATGTCTTGTAAGTGTAAATGCATAATGTTGTATAATATTTTACACCGTCTATATAAGCATTATTATCAGAAAAGAAAGAAAGAGAAAAGGACTAGGTGGATGTAATGTAAAAGTATGAGCTACATGGTAATATTTTATAATGAATTGTATTCTTATGTTTTTTTAAATAAAAATCCATTTTAAATGTTATGATTCTCAAATAATATGAAAAATATACTATTAATTGAAATGATCTTGACAATATTATTGATCTCTATGTGATGAAATGATAACAGGGCAGGAAAAAATGTTCGAACTATGCTAGTGTGTTAAATTTGACCGTAATGATATTGTGACATATGTTAAAAAAAAACGGACAATAGACGGAGAAAACTTTTATATCTTCTCTAAATGAAGGGATAGTAAACATATTAGGAAAAAAATATAAATATAACTTATAAAGATATTTAAATATGTGTTCATATCTAGATCATCAGGTTGCAGTGTTCAATGTATCCCTAGGATCTCAACCATATTGCTCATAACTTAATTTTTTGTTTCTTTGGTACATTTATTTTTAGATAAACTGTAAATAATGTGCTCCTTTAAACATATCATATCTTTAATGAATAGATTAGATAATAATTGTGTTGCTATCAGTCAATTCATTCGAAAAAAATGTATTTGGTCATTTCTTCTCCTGACGGCAACCTATTTGGAAAATTCTTACATGATGGAGACATGGAGGGACTAACCCTAATTACTATTATTAATGAGGTATAAGACTTTTAACTCTCATCCTAATTTAAAAAGTAACTACTTCATTTTATTTTATAAAATAATAGTACATCGATTCTCATACAATATATTATTTGATAATATGATCTTTTATAGTGTATGAAATTCTTAATATATAAATTTCATAGAATTTTTTTTTTGGTTTTCTATTCGGTGTTTAGTGTTTGGTGTCCACATTGAAGCTTGACTTTATTCAGATCCGTGTCGTATAAGATCCCATTTGGAGGAAAGCACTCTCTATAAAAAAAAATTCATTTTCAGGACTTGAATCTAAAATCTCTGATTAAGGAATGAACAATCATATCCGCCATCTTTTGATGATGGCTTCAAACATTACAAGTAAAGAAATTTGCTGCTTTTGTCTTCAAAATAATCTGATCAAATTTTGAAAAAGTTCTTCCCATTTCCCAACACAAAAATAGTTCCTCTGTCAGCATCTACATTTATTTTGAGAGAAGTATTAGAAATATCGTAGAATTTGATTCAAATTATTAATTTTATTTTTGAACTATTAATAATTTTAAAATTATTATTCTACTTGATTAATTAAATAAAAATATATTTTTGATCTATTATAAGTGTTAAAAATGTTCTTTAACTTGATAAGAATTTAGGAGTGTATTGCACTCATATTATAAGATCAGGGGTGTATTTAAATTCAGTCAATTAAGTAAAGGGGTGTTTTTAACATTGTCAATAGTTCGGGGACTAAACTAATAATTCATGCTAAGTTTAAGGATGTTTTTAATATTTCTCTCTTTATCTTTTTTTTATCATTTTCTTCCATTTCTTTTGGCAATTAATATGAATTTTACTACTCTATGTTTCATTTTAGTTGTTATGTTATTTTTTAAAAAAAATTGACTAATTTTTAAAGTTAAATTAATTTAATAGTTTAAAATAAAAATTTAGACATTCAAAAACTTAAAATAGTATTGATTATATTTTTTTTTTCATATCAATATGATTAAAAAATATATTTTAAAATGTTATCAAACCCTACATGGCTTGACTCTAAAAGTAAAAATTACGACAACTAAAGTGAGACGTAGGGAATAAGTACCAAGTGACTCTGCATAGAACAAGGTCCAAGAGAATTACTCATATGGTCACTCAACTATTCATTTTTATATATATAAATAATCACTCAACTATGTTTTTTTTAATATAAGTAATATATTTTTAATATAATAACTATTTTAACATCACTAATAAAAGAAAATAATAATAAATAACTATAATACGTTTTAAATTTAGTAAATAATACATATTATAAGTATAATGCGTGAATTTTAAATATTTCAGTATAATTTAATTAATTTTACATTATTAGAAAATGTATTATATTTATAAAATAATAATAAAATTTATAATATTAAAGACGATGAGTTGAATAGAGAGGGAGAAAAAGAGAGAAAAGGAATTTTTTTTTTAAAAAGGATGTGTTCAGTAAAGAAAAGAAAAGAGAAGAAAGAGAAAGAGAAAGATAGGGTAATTTATTGATAAAATATGTTATAGATCGTAATAAAAAAATACCCTAAAAAAGATAATATTTGATATATAATGTATTATTTATGTAATTATCGCTTTATTATTTTGTAATTGAAAAAAAAATATTTCATTAGTTTTCAAGGACTTCATAATTTTCAAGAAAAACTATAATATAGTACATATTAAATTTGAATATATCTTTAATTTTGTACAAATATAAATGAGTTAAGTACTAAAATTTTTGATGGTCGAACTCATTAAATTTGAAGTTAAATTGCCTTCATGTTTCTTTATTCTTTTTAATATTGGTTGAAAAACTGCAAGAATATATATTTTAAGACCTTATATTACCAACTATGTCAACTCTTAAAAATATTTATAAATTTAAGTTTTATATTTATATCTATGTCAACTATTGGAATTTGTCAGCACTTTACTACTTTTTAAACTTCTAAAGTATCTTGGTTTTTTTTCTTTTTCCCTTTTACGGCAAAGGTTGGTTATTTTTTGTTTAAATTCGTTTTAGAGTTATTATGTCAAAGTTTTCATTTTTCATTTTCCCTTTTTATTGCAAAGGTTGGTGAATGAGCACATTCAGTTTTTTGGTGCATTGGTTGATATCAAATTTGGTAAAACTTAATCACATTTTGTGATAAAAAAAAATGTTAATTGGTGACGGATGGTAGTTGAAAGTGTTAGCATGGTTAGTTTATTTTTAGAAAAAATTCTTTTACATCTATTAAGACATTGTACTTGTTGTTGGAAGGGATTTTTTTCAACAAAGAATGGTTGTTGTTAAACTTGATAAATGAACACATTTAGTTTTTTGGTAAAGCGATTGATGTTAAAATTGATAAAACTGGTTGATGCTTGGTTTGGTAGATCAAAACTTTCAATTTTTTTAGTTGAAAAATTGATGTTAAATTTGGTGAAACTTGTAAAAAAATCGTGAATTAATACTACGTGATTATTGATGATATTTAAATTAAAAGTAATAGCATGACTAATTATATTTATTTAAATTCGTTTTAGAGTTATTATGATAATAAAAATTTTCACCAAATAAAGGAATAACAATAGGACATGATGAACACAAGATAAGGCAAATTTAGACCTACATAAGACGAATCTACACGAAGCAATGTGGCCTCAAGCAATATTTAAAAAATTAAAGCAGGATGGGTTGCAAATTAATTACATTCAAAGAACTGCATTGTATATGCACATCTTGCTAAATGCTAAGAGAAACATGAATCCAAAATTCATTTATACTTTTTTCTGTTTTTGTTTCATTCATCAAAAAAATTTGGGGAACATTTCACTAATCAAAGTGATTTAGAAACAATATAGCTAAAAAATATTTATGAGAAACGCAAAATTTCATTTTAGTAGCTTTATTACAAAATAATACATTCTCTGTTTCAAATTAATTGAATTTTTGAGGCAATGCACACATATTAAGAAAACATTCAAAGATAAAATTTAAATCATACTTTGACTATTGTCCTTTGTGAAGTCATAAATATGTAGTATAATTTATCTCCTAGAAAATATAAAATTCAATAAATGAAAAAACAAATATGAAAAAAAAAATACAAATATTCATTTTGAACTTTGAACAATTCAACTATTTTGAACCTTGAAAAAAGTCTCAAAAATTCAATTAATTTGGGACAGACAGAGTAGTAGACCACTCTTTGTGTGCCAGCATATATACATGTAATTTTCTTCACCTAATGCCTTGTTATTTTCTAACACTACAACAAAAGATATATTTATCGACCGATAGAGTGTATTAATAAAAATAATTCATGTATTAACAGTATCTTATTTGGTGCACTTTTTCAGGCTATATAAGCATTAGCTATACACTCTATTGTGTATTAAGATATATATTACTAATACCAACAAAATTTAGGTATTAGTAATGTAGAAAAATTTAATAGATACATTAGTATGACTAAAGATCCAATTGCCCTTCAAAATTTACATCTTTTCCACCATATTTGTGGTCTTTAAAAATAAATATTTTTTTTAAGAAAATATTATATAACACATGCTATTTTTAGTATATAAGATCAAACCAAACAATGCGTAATACATATCTCCTCTTAATTAATTCAAACATTACTAATACGCTCTATTTAACATTATTTTTTTATATATCCTATCAAACAATTAAATTTTCCTTTTTTATCATAAATGATACATTAAGTGAAAATAAAATTTTCTTTTAATAATAATAATATTTATTATTACAAAAATATGTAGCAATAATTGAGTTAATGCTATTGCATCAAACCCTAATTTAAATCTTAAGAAAAGATTGTCCATAGAAAAAATTAACTCCAGACTGGTATTACTTTGAGATTCACTCAAGATTCGAATTTTCTCTAGGATGTTGATTTAAATATCATATTTATTATCATTAAATTTAATGTGACAATAATTATATTATTACCATTATAAATCATTTATTTGTGGTAATGAAATTAAATTATATCCTACGCATGATTTCACTAATTTCTTTTTTCACGGCTGCAAAAGTTTCTAGGCATGCTTTTAGAAACAATATTTTCCATTTGATTGAGAATTCAAATTATTTTTCTATGCAAAAAAGTCTTGAGTGTTTCTGGTTCATTCTTTGTCCATTTGGAAAATTCGAACATAGAGGGACCCCAAAACTACTACCTACTGTATTTATAATTAACACATTTTCAAACATATCATTATGCTCTCACCGAAAGTTGAAAACTATCTAATTCTCTTCGTAAAGTGTTTTTTTCAATTGGACTCGACTAATTTAACTTTAATTTGACAAACATACCTCTATCTTTTATTTCACTCTCGTACACTCTCTCTTTTATTTTACAAAATATGTCACATCACACTCCACATGAATAAAAATTTCACTTTGATAAAATAATAAATAAATTATAGTATTAGTTAAAATTAAATATTTAAGAATTATTATTTCAAAAAAATTATAAAATAAAATATAAAATATTTTTCTTACCCCACCCCACCACTTCCTCTCACCATACCCCCCTCCCTCGAACCAACTAATGTTTTTTTTAAAAAAAAAATCTAACTTTATCTCCCTCCCTCCTCTTAAAAAACAATTTAGATATTATTTTAATTTTTTTAGAAAAAATAATTCTACATTACTCGCCTAATCCTCTACTTTTTTTTTTCTCATTTTCAAAAATGATTTTTTATTTTCCATAGAAAAAAAATTTTAAATAAATTTTTTATTTCTATTATATTCAATACACAAGTAGAAACAAATATTTTTTAAAAATATGTGTACATATTTATAAAAAAAATTAGAAAGAAAAGATAAAAATAAATTAGGAGTTGAGAGTTACGGGTGGGATATAATTTTATTTATTTAAAAAAATATCAAATTTTTCTAGGTAAGGGGCTAAAGTTTGAACTGTTTAAAAATATTTAGAGATTCAAAAAAATAAAAAGGCGGGAATTGTTCGGGGATGGGGGTTAGGGGGTGAACGGTGAAGTAGGTGAGAAAAATATTTTAAATTTTATTTTTTTAAAAATAATTTTTTTTTGGAAGAATATTTATACTTTACTCTTTATTTAATTTTTGTCAATATGAAATATTTTATCCATGTGGCAAGTTTTTTCAATAAAAGAGAGTGTATTTACACACACTACTGAGGTGTTTTTTCAAACTAATAAGTGATAGTTTATGTATAAAATTCACACTCCCAATAATTTAGATATGAAACTAAAAAAAAAAAAAATTAGATGTGTTTTAAATACTTATCTCTAAATAAAAAAATACATTTTTGAGCTTACATATATATGCGCATGAAGGACAGGAGCAAATTATAAATGAAGTAAATTGTATATAGAAGTGCAATTTTTCTTCATGATTATGTAGACGCTTAATTCTACAAAAAGAGAGGTGATCCATTTGTTGGAATCGAAATAATCAAGACGTATGCAGAATTAATAATTATGATGATAAAGAAATTATATTAAAATAATTATAATATAATATATTAATATTATTTGATCAAACGATTTATGTATAAACGAAATTTTTATTAAACCTAAATTGTTGAGAGAGAATTCTTCTTTCAAATAAGACTATAAATGATTAGATAGATGTTAATCATGTTGTTATATTATGATAGGAAAAGAAAGATCTTCGATTTATAAAGTTTCAAATTCTTTTCTCCGGAAAAGAAGGAAGCAAATATTAAAGAGGTTTATATTTTTTCCAAGAAATAAACCAATTATTTAATACTTTAATTTTTCTTTTAAAAAAAAGTAAAATTTAAATATGAGAAAAATCCTAACATGATCACCTTTGAAACAAAGAACAATAATACAACAATATTTATTTATGTGGGAGAAATAAAATACTTTATCAACATATGAAGAGGATTGAAGGGTCGCAGCAACACTCATCAATCAAGAAACAGCAACACAGAGCTGCCAGACTGCGTGTATAAACAAAACGAATTCAAAATTTAAATAAATATAATATTTAAATTTACCAAGAAAAAAAAAGAATAGGACTTACCATCCCTCAAGAAAGCCAGGTTCCCTTCTGGGGGGAGGAGCTGCATAATATTGAGGTGGAGGGGCCATCACTGGAGGACCTTGATAATAACCTACCACAATACAAGCATTTAGTTTCCATTAAAATAAATATAATTAAAGGGTAAAAGAAATATCAATTGAGCTAGTGAGCTTCTAGTAATACTTCAGAGCTATGGAACTAAGGTTGATTAATCAGAAATTAATATATAGGAATTTAAAAAAAAAAAAAAACATCATCAATTTTTTTTAAAAAAAATATACCTTGAGCAGGGTAGGGATATGCGTACTTTGGTGGCTCACTCATCCTAGATTGCTATCAGAGAGATATAATTATGTTTGTTCTTAAGAAATATACCAAGAAATATTAATAGTACCAATTTCTTACTTAGAAAATGTACACCTACTATTTATATACAGCTAGCCACACAAAGATAATTAAAGGGGTCACCCCACCACCAATTCATTACTCCTTATCTTTTAATTTATTTATATGGGGTACATTTTTCTTTTTAATTTGTTTTCAAAAAGTAAATTTTTTTCATAATTTTTTAAATTTAAATTATATTTTAATTTTAATAAAATAATTTATCGTCACACAAATACTTAAATTTAACTTTAAAGTTCTCAAGGCAAATAATTTTAAAATTTAAAATCTTTTTTGCAAGCTAGGAACAAACTATGTACGCGTACGTGTGTTTTGGAAAAAGAATTCAATGGTAAAGAAATTTAATATTCAATCTGAAACTTTCTTTTCTTTTTTATCCTTTGCACATTACTTTCCTCTAGCTTTATTAGGTATATGGGACGTATATCTGTCGTAAGAGACAAAGACATCTTATATTTAGGGGTTTATCTAAATACAATAAAAAAAATTATATTAAATTAATATATATATACATATAGTAGGTATCGAACCTTCTTCGGTTATTTCATATAATTATTTTTTAAAATTTTAAATCCTCTTAATTGAAATTCTGATTTTGTTACTATCTGTCGTCCCTACAAATTATGACTTAGAGAGTGTTTGGATTGATCAAACCAACTTTTAAATTATTTTTAATTTTGAAAGTGTTTGATAAATAAAAAAAAATACTTAAAATAAGTTAAAATTTTACTTTTAAAAATCAAAATTTAAAAATTGGTCCCCCTATTTTTTCTTTTGGCTTAAAAGTCATTTATGTTTGACCAACAATTTTATCTTTTTATCCCCAGTATTTTTTTATAATTATTATATTATTTTGCTCCCACTTTTTTCTTTGTTGTTTTTTTCCTTCTGTTTTTTCTTTGTTTTGCTCTTTTTTTTTTAGTTAATTATTTTTTTATTAATCACCTATGATAATCTTTACAAAACAATTGTCCTCTACAGTCAGCTTATGTCACTCCCTGGAAGAGTACCTTTGGCGTGACCGACATTTGAAGAACTATTATATTGCTGATTCCCCAAGAAAATCACCTGGCCTCATCGTCACATCATACTTGACAACAGAAGAATACTCAAAAAAGGACATCACTAGATAAATAAAATTATATTATAATAATAGTTTTCAATGATCAAGTTTGAAAAATAAATACTCCCTCTGTTTCATCTTATGTGACACCCTTTGACTTAACACGGTGTTT
Organism: Solanum aculeatissimum; assembly: GCA_038996855.1. NCBI lineage: Eukaryota > Viridiplantae > Streptophyta > Magnoliopsida > Solanales > Solanaceae > Solanum > Solanum aculeatissimum. The sequence goes on along the minus strand of JBCEWC010007794.1, from coordinate 5,802 downwards.
AAGAAAAAAAAGAAAGACTTTTGAAATTTGTAGTCTAAAATCATTCTTAGATATTTGTGTGGCTGAGAATCATTTCATTAAGGGTAAAAAAAAAGAATTTTAAAGGTAAATTGTTTCCAATTCGAGTAAGCCGACATTCTTTTTGGGATGGACCAAAAAGGAAAGGGTGCCATATAAAATGGGATGAAGGGAGTAACAATCAACAATCCTCTACTCAATGTCTGTGAAGCCTCTAATCTCCTCTAGAAGTTGTCAAGACAAGCTCCGGGCTACTTGAACAGAAATAGTACTAGTACTTTTTTATAAAAAAATTAGGGGCAGGGGAAGGGGAAATGGGGAGGGGGATTATAATGTGGGAAATCGAACCCTTACCAACAAGGTGTGAGTTCAAGTAATCAACCAACTAAACTACTAAGATTCTCCCGAAATAGTACTAATACTCAAATAAAAGAAGAAAAGAAAAGCTTATTCGAAAAGTAAGGAGAGCTCACCAACTCTGAAAAGCGAGAAGTTGGACCTCAACGATGCGTTGGTTGAAGTCCTCTATCACCTGTATATGCATCATTAATGATGCAGGTCCAAATAGACGTCAATACATGGAATATACTGGCCGTACGAATGATTAAAGTAAACAAGAAAGGCGCAAGCTCAAATCAATCAACTCGACTCGAAACTCATCTAATCAACTTATAACTCAACTCAATGAATAATGCAGGTTTAAAGTTTAAAATCATTCTTTGAAAATAGACTCAATTTTATGCAGCTGAGTTTAAAACGTAATATGCTCAGTCAAGTATTGCTTGGAAGTTTCTCTAACTGACATAACTTCCACCACCTTTAATTTGGTGATGTACAACAAAGGCGACGTCATTGCAACACCCGTCCTAAACTTGCCAAGGTAAAGGATGGTCAACTCTCTTTTAGATCCAAAGTAAATGTCCATCTTTTTGGGACATGAGTCACCAAAGTTAACTACACGACTATCCTACGCTGGCAATGTAGTTTATGGGTTAGAGTAGTTATTTACTCGCTCCCACACCGATGCTCAATACTCCTCCCAAGACGAAAATATGCTCATGCAATTCAACTCAAAACTCATCTCTTTAGATTATCTCAACTCAATCACTCAACAACTCAGTCAATCAAGGAAAATTATTCATGACTCAAACTTAAACGATCATTTAAACTCCACTCAATCATGCTCATCACATAAAACAAGTAAAATGCTAATTAGATATGCACATACATAGGCAATATGCTTTTCATGCTCAATTTACTCAACTCAGACAATCACAGTCATGGTCTCAATCCGATCAATGCAATAAAAATCATATGCAATAATGCAATTTAGAGTTCATACTAATAAATGCCAATTTATACTGAAATTCCATATGGACAACATGTAACTCATTGACTCGTTCATAGATATGCATAAAAACTTAAAATAATTGCAAATAACTCGAATATTAGGATCATGAGATTTTTAATACTCAATTATTATGCGTAAACGCAACTCAAGTCGTTGAAGGGCACGTGGACAGACTCAGTACTACACTTTAGGAAGCCTTACATACCTGAAATTTCGAAGAACGATCAACTCTTTGACTATCTTCAAGCTTGAACTCAAAACCCTCACTTTTCTTCCTTCCTCAATGCTCTCAAGAATTTTTAAGTGTATAATAAGGAATAATACACCTAGGGTACCGATAAGGGACCTAAAACAGATTTAAAACGTCATAGGTTTTAATTAAAAATGGTAGAAAAAGACAAGAATATCCCTCTTAAAATTACCGAATGGAACCTCGAAACCCTATCTACAGGCCGTAGTTCCACTTATGGACAGTCTGGTATCTCGTGGTTCAAGGTTAAGAAATTTTGGTTCCTGGGACTTCAACCTAAGAAATCGTTCATACGGGCCGTTTGATAACTCGTGACTCAAATATCCAGAAAAGTTAATTCTTGAAATTCCAATTTACGAAACCAATTTCAGGGGTCGTGGAATGGAGTACGATCCGTAGTAGGTCTCATGCATGGGCTTCAGACTTAGAAAAATTTTACTAAGTCACATGGGATCTATGAGGCCTTATCTACGAGCGGTAGATCACTCTACGGGCCATAGATGACATTCGTGATTTCTTCTAGTGATTTTTCTATAACATTTTCTTAGACTCTCCTGGGCATTTGCATCAGACTAGGTGGAAAGAATTAGGGGATGTTACAACTTAGTCTATAGAGATAAAATCACTTTCAATCCACCTCCTACTCAAATCCCATCAGTAAAGCAATCTAACATCTAGTTACATTAACCAAGATTGTGTAAGGGGTCTTACTATTGTACTAGCTCTAACATTGTAAATGTAAGCTATTCTTCTAGCAATTTGATCGGGAATTAAATGTTTCCGTTCAAATACCCGTTGATTTCTTTCACTCCTTATTGCATAGACTGTCTCTGCAAATAAACCATTTTGAATATTTATGCCTGATCTCATTTTTCTTTTGAGTTCTTGATCATCCACTATAAGTACTCCTTCCAGTTAGCATAATGAAGTATCAACGGTTGCATCCACTATAGCACCTTAGTCCAGACCTGCATTGCAAACTCACATAGCACAAATAAATGCTTCCTAGTCTCTTCTTCCTCTTGGCATAAAACACATGTGGAGTAGACTTTCATTCCCCATTTTTGAAGTCTATCTTTTGTTAGCAATCTAGCATGCAGTTGGATCCACATTATGAACACAACTTAGGCCTTACAACATCATTAAACATAATAAACTTCCAAGGAACTTGAATTCCATCTCCCATCAACTCTAAGTATTTTTGTCTTAGTACTTTCTTGGCAGGAATGTTGGATCCATTATCCATTGACCATAGCTTCTTAGCCTCCATTATTTTCCTTATCATCCAACAAGCTTGCTGAGGTATCATCATTGTGGAGATATTTTGAGTCTTGATATAGTAGGCATGAACCCATCTTGTCCATAACCTATCTTGCTTATGAGAAAGATCCCAGTAGAGATTAGCAGTTACTGCTTTGTTCTACAGAAGAAGATTGAACATACTATATCCCAAGCAATCAGAGTTTTTTGTTAATCGTAGTGGTATCTGTCCACACATAGCTTTTACAATAAGCTTCGATCAGTTGGATTACTTTACCAGGCAGCGAAAACGTCTGCGACCAATATGACTGAATTCCGAAGATCACTGTTTGAACCAATTGAATTCTACCAACATACGAAAGCTTCTTTGTTGTGCATGAAGTAATTCGTTTGATGATCCTATCTATAAGCGGTTGTCATTTTTTCCCTCGCCGTCTTCTTTCTTTTCTTCATTTTTTTCTCTTGCTCTTTCTTTCTTTTCTTTTTTTTCTAAATTATTTTTTCTTCATATATTATTTGCGGTAAAAAAGAAATATAGTCATAACTAATTATAAATATAATTAAAAAAAATATCTCAAATATTTGATGTGCTTTATCAAAATTATATATTTTAAAAATTAAAAATAACTTACACATATAAATTAACCTATATAATCAATTTATATCGAAGTTAAATTAAAATAAATTAGTTTTAATTTAATTTATTTTAAAAACAAAAGCTTATAATAATTAACATTTTATAATGTGTAACAACTTTAAGGGTGTTTTAGATATTTTAATAAAAAAAGGTGCTTAATAACACTTGTGTACAAAATACATCAATAATTTTTTTCAGTTTAAACATTTTTATCCAAATATGTAACTGCTTATTTTTAAAATAAATTTCAATACTTTTGAAGTACTTTCTAAAAGTTTTTTTTTTCGACTAACCCAAACGGGCTTTTACTATTTTCTTATCTAAATAATTTTAAAAAAAAATATTTTGTGGTTCTCACGAAACAAGAAAAAAAGAAAGAGTGTATAATTTTAATTTTTAGTATGCATTTTCATAAAATTAAAAGGAAATTAACTTTATAATTATTTTCCCATTAGCCTTTAAATTACATCGCTTCTTTTCTCTTGCTTCATACTTGTCAATTTAAATTAGCCTTTAAATTACATCGCAAATGCCAAAAAATCACCTCATTTATGAATGAATTTTTTTTATCCTTGGGTACATGTATTAACTTCGAATCCCATTAATATAAAATTATGTTTACTACAACAAACCAAAAATAGTTTTAATAAAAAAAAAAGTACTCTCTTTATTTCATTTAATGTGATACATTTTCTTCTTTGGTTCGTTTCTAAAAAAATATTACCTTACTCTAATCAGAAACAATTTAACTTTAAAATTCTTCTTTTACTTTTAATGAAATGATTTTCAGTCACTCATATGTGTAAGAATTATTTCAGATTATAAGTTTCTAAAGTCTTTTTTTTTTCTTAAACACTATGTCAAATCAAAAAGTGTCATATAAAATGAGTCGGAGTAAATAATATTAACCCAAAAAATATGGTTCTGGGTCATATTCATCTACATATATCTTTGTTACATGGTGGAGCAGTTGCATTTTGTCCTTTCTCCAGAATATTTCTATAGTGGAATGGTTGATTGGAATGAGTGACATGACAAAATCATCACATTATTGGATATATTTTGAAATTTGAAGTATTTATTGTCTTTTTTACTATATATAAGCGGCTAGAACATACCATTGTTGGACGACATGCCTGTTTAGCTGCTTATTTTAGTAGATATCTATCTGTTTTAACTGTTTAATTTTATATTATTTTTATTAATTATTTCTTCAGCTATTTCAACTATGATTTTATAACATTGCCTCGACAAATTTTGTTTTCAACTGCTTCAGTTATGATTTTACGTGACTAGAAGCAGACAACTATTGGACGACATATCTGCTTCAACTGCTTGCTTATATTATTAATTATTTCTTTACCTACTTCAACTATTATTTTATAATATCACCCCGATAAATTATTTTTCAACTGCTTCAGTTATGATTTTACGCGACTAAAAGCAGACAACTGTTGGACGACATTCTTGCTTTAGCTGCTTAAGGATTTTACAATATAACCTCGATAAATTATTTTTGCAACTGCTTCAAAGTGAATAAACAGGTAGCTCTCTGTCAACATATTTGCTTAAGATGTCTGCTTCTTTTCATTTATTATATAGGACCCATGGAAAAGTTTTGCAGAGTTTTTTAATTTAATCTTTTTAAAATGTCTTCTTATTGACATGTTTGATTCAAGAACTTAATTATATTTCTTCAGTTGCTTTAACTATGATTTTACAGTATTAGTCGTGATAAATTATTCTCTCAACTTCGTCAGCTGTGATTTTACTACACCATCCTAATCAATTATTTTGAGTCATATAAATATTAGAATTAGGATAAAACAAACACAAAATTATAAATCAAGTCTTTTTTATAAACTGAGAAGATAAACTAAATAATTAGTTTAATATTTTTCAACGATTATATTTGTATAAAAAAGAAAGTACTTTTAATATATATATATATATATATATATAATATAAATAAATAAATAAAAAACTTTATGTATATTACTTGAAATGATATAAAAAATATTATAGGTGACAATAATAGTCAATTTAAAAATTTAATTCTTGAAATTTCATCAATGCCATTTAAATTGTGAATTTGTGACAGAGAGAGCAATATGAGATGTAGATACTATAAGTCTGATAATTAACAACTTAAATTTATTATTTTTTAAAATATATATATGTGTATATATATATACTAGTTTACAGTACTTGCGTTGCACGTGTATCATGAATTTAAAGTAATTATTTTCAAAATAATTCACAAATGAAATACACTTATGGCTAAAT